>JAJMLQ010000159.1:0-90412 GCA_030569715.1 Williopsis samutprakarnensis
TGTGCCAAACAAAGGCTAAAGCCATCACCCTCTCGGAAATTTCCGTTACCCTACAAAAGACCGCCCCCCCCCACCACCACCACCATCACGTCCTTTTCGCGAATGCGTTTTTTAAAAATCTTCCATAATGTTTTTTTAGCAGGCAGCCATTTTTGTTCTCACTATTTTTCTTCCCCTGAGCGGTAAAAGCAAAAGGAAAAAAAAGGACAAATTTAATCACAAAACCAAACCAAAACAAACATAACAAGGATTCAATTAAGGAACCGCTTTGTAAAATTGCTTCATTATTTGCTTTAAAAATGAGTGAAGAAGAAGCCATTTTCCGTATGTATATAACTTGGTCAATTCCAGGTTAAGCGCCCTGTTGTTTAAGCTTACCGCCATGGAACAATAACCTGTTCTCCCTCTACCCTTTCCCTCCTTTTATCATAATGGGTTATTTGTTTACTAACGTGTGTGGTTAATAGGCTCTGCGGATATGACTCTTGTTCAATTATATATCCCTTCGGAGATTAGTCGTGAAACTGTTTATTTGCTTGGTGAATCTGGTTCTATACAATTTAGAGATTTGAACTCCAAGGTGAATGCCTTCCAGAGATCGTTTGTGAAGGAGATTAGACGTCTTGACAACGTGCAGAGACAATACCGGTATTTTAAACAAGAGTTGGAGATTCGTGGGATTGAGTTGAATCCTGCACCTTTTGATGACGATGAGAGTATTACTCGTTTTGTTACTCCTGTAAAGCCAAGTGACATTGACGATAAGGTTGAAGGTGCACAGATCTTGGAGCAGAGATTATCACAACTTGTGGATTCCAACGAATCGTTGGAATTAAAGAAGAAGCAATTGCAACAATTCAGATACGTTCTGAGAGGAGCAGATGAATTCTTTAAGACTGCAGCTTCAAATCCTGATCTGGTTGATGCGACCCCAGATGCTGAAGCTTCTCGTTTCACAGAACGTTTGAATGTCAGTTATGTTGCTGGTGTAATTCCAAGGGAAAAAAGAAGTGTATTGGAGAAAATATTGTGGAGGGCATTGAGAGGTAACTTGTACATGCAGACAACTGAGATTTCTGAACCTATCTATGATCCAAAGACTAAGTCCTCTACTGATAAGGATATCTTTATTGTATTTTCTCATGGATCTGAAATCATTTCCAGAATTAAGAAAATTGCACAATCTTTGGATGCTGACATCTATGACGTTGATCAAGATAAAGAATTGAGAGAGGAACAGCTTAAGGATGTCAATATCCAATTGGCTGACCTTGTCACTGTCTTGGATAGCACAACGAGAACTTTGGAAACTGAACTCATCGCCATTGCACAAGAGTTGACTATCTGGGCTCAAATAATTGCCAAAGAAAAGTCGGTGTATGAGATTTTGAACTTCTTCGACTATGACTCAAACAGAAAGACCCTTATAGCTGAAGGTTGGATTCCAACGGCAGAATTGGCCTCTGTTCAAGATATCCTTCAAAACAGTAGTACAGGTCTTCAATCAGTCATCAATGTGATGCAAACAACGAAAACTCCACCAACTTATCACAAAACAAACAAATTCACTGCTGCATTCCAAGGTATTTGTGATGCTTATGGTATTGCAGAATACAAAGAAGTTAACCCTGGTTTACCAACCATTGTTACATTCCCATTCATGTTTGCGATCATGTTTGGTGACTTGGGTCATGGTTTTATCCTTACCCTCGTGTCGTTAATGCTTGTCATCCACGAAAAGAAGATTGCCAGAATTCAGAGGGATGAAATTTTTGATATGGCATACTCTGGTAGATACATCTTGCTCTTGATGGGTATTTTCTCTATGTTTACTGGTTTCCTCTACAATGATCTCTTTTCTCAGTCAATGACCATTTTCAAATCAGGCTGGGAATGGCCAGAACACCAAATCGGTGAAACAATATATGCTAAGAAGGTGGGTGTCTATGTCGTTGGTTTGGATCCAGCTTGGCATGGAACTGAAAATGCGTTGTTATTCACAAATTCTTACAAGATGAAGCTTTCCATCTTGATGGGTTTTATTCATATGAGTTATTCTTACATTTTCTCTTTGGTGAACCACATCCACTTCAAATCTGTCATTGACGTTGTTGGTAACTTCATTCCTGGATTACTCTTTATGCAATCCATATTTGGCTACTTGTCCATCTGTATCGTATACAAGTGGTCTGTTGATTGGGTTGCCATTGGTAAACCAGCTCCTGGTTTGCTTAATATGTTGATTTCAATGTTTTTATCACCAGGAACTGTGGATGAGCATTTGTACCCTGGCCAAGAAAAAGTTCAAGTTGCCTTACTCTTGATTGCACTTGTGTGTGTGCCATGGTTGTTGTTGTTGAAACCTATGTACTTCAAGCGTAAGTTTGATCGTGAAGCTGCAGAGTACCAAGCAATTGCTGGTGATGACATTGTCAACGAAGCCGAAGCTGTGGATGATGACGATGAAGAAAAAGAAGGACACAACTTTGGTGATATTATGATCCATCAAGTTATCCACACCATTGAGTTTTGTTTGAACTCTGTTTCTCACACTGCATCATATCTCAGATTGTGGGCCCTTTCATTGGCGCATGCTCAATTATCCACAGTCTTGTGGTCTATGACAATTGAAGGTGCATTTGGCTCTACCGGTTTTGTTGGTGTTTTCTCAACCGTGTTCCTATTCGCCATGTGGCTTGTCTTGACGGTGGCTATCTTAGTTGTCATGGAAGGTACATCTGCCATGTTACACTCTTTGCGTCTTCACTGGGTTGAGTCCATGTCCAAATTCTTTGTTGGTGGTGGTAAGCTCTACGAACCATACAGCTTTAAGACAGTGATTTTGAACGATGAGTTTTAATTTGTTTTCTCTTTTCAATCAAAAAAGGGGGAAACATGCGAATATATAATTAGATAAATGCCACTTTCGGTTCTGTTTTATTTCATGTCAAGTCTTGTAGAAAGTTATCTGTAAAAGTATTCAATCCCAAATCTTTACCATTTGATCTGTACTTCCTGATGCTAAGATACATCTCATATTATCGTTGATGACCGTTTCATCGTCTGTTAACTTATCATCTAACGTCTCACATATCGATGGTGCCCATTCTATGCTGTTGATAAAGCCCTCGTGCCCTGTCAATGTTCTAATGCAATCACCAGTTTCAAGATCCCAGAATCTTATTGTTTTATCATCTGAGCAACTTATCAACAGTTTTCCATTTGGATGGAATGCAATGTCTCTTACCCATGATTTGTGCCCTATAAGGGTCTTTACAACTTGTCCATGTGGATTTGAAGAAGGAGCCGGATTGTTATGTGGTCTTACTATAGGTTGAGGTAATAGCCAAATATTTATCCTATCATCTCTACCACCTGAAACAGCATATTTGAATCCAAGTTGCTTATACATGGCATCATCACCTTGGTATTCTAATTTGTTCAAAGAATCAATCCATTTGTTTGAAATCATGGGAACAAATTTTACGCATTCAACAACCTGATTATGTCCAATCATGAGTCCAAGTCCAGTACCAGAATCACCGTGTGAAAGCCTTACACTTTGATCATTCGAACCTGATAGTAAGTACTCGCCTGCGATGATATCCAACGTCCTTACCCAATCTGAATGTCCAACAAAGGATTTCAAACACCAACCTGTTTGAATATCCCAAATCTTTATCGTGGTATCTCTTGAACAAGTGAATATTACATGTTCATTCTTGAAAACAACGTCTGATACAACGTGTTCATGACCTGATAAAGTTCTTATGAGTTTCCCTGTCAGTATATCCCAAACTTTAACGTATAGATCAGAACCACAGGTGACCAATACGTGATTATTATTGTTAAACTCCAGTTTCTCTGGAGAAATCGCAATAGCGTTTATACCTCTTGTATGAGCCTGGATAGAAATCGTAGGCTGGGTCAAATCTAACAAATTCCAACAGTTGAAAGTGCCCTGTGACGTTGCAGTGACTAACTGTGGCAGTTTTGGATGGATCTTAACAGAGGTTACATTAGAGGTATGTGTCAATGACTTCTTAACCTTTGAAGGTATCCAGTTAAACTTTGTCAAGTTTGAATTGGTTGTTGAGGATAAGAACCCATTCTCACTTGACTGATCGTTTATCTTGGAGAGCTGGTCCACTTGGCTCTGTAACTGTGTGATTTTCTTTTGTAACCTGAGAATTGCAGTCCATTTCTTTTGTAGCAACTGGTTATCATCCACAACTTTCGGAACGTTCAAATCTCTTTGAAGAGAATCTAACACTGCCTCTTGCGATACCAACGGTTGCAAATAGTTTAAAATTGAGTTGTGAAGGTCTGCCTTCTGCTTATCTGTGAGGTGTGACATCAATCTCGGTGATCGATATAAAGATGAAGAGCGTTGCGCTAAACACTGTATGTTTCGTCGTGGTTGTAGTAAGCATTGGCAGTTTTAGTGGATGAGGGAACTCGAAATCAAAACAAACAATGTTGGTGTCTGGATGTCTTCGACACGATCAGATTTTTATATTATTATAACTTATATTTTAAAATAATATAATTATCACCAAGACAAATGGTTCAGAAATGTTGAATAATGATATGAATTATTCCGATTTGTATGACTTGCAATAAACGACTTAAGCAGTTAGATGAGAATATACAATTATTTAGTGCATATACATGATGGTGATCATGTTTACAATAATAGTTATAGTTGATATGCCCTTTATAAGTTTTCTATTTGAATATTTTAATACAAATTGAACTTGTTTATTCTTCTGGAAAATTTCAAAGGAAAATATTCAAGCATTCATGTGAGTACATTTATATTTAGACATTTGAGTATTGTGTAACTCATTAAGTATCGACATGTAATCAAGCGATAATAATACAGAGTATGGGAACCCTTTGGTAAGATTAAAAACCCTTTAAAATGTCATCGGGTAAATTAAAGTAATAACAACCGGGGTTGTTACTACGCACTACGACGGATTTAAGAACACCAAGAGATCTGGTGATTTGTAAGGGACTCGAGACCCATTGATTGAATTCAATGCTATGTATACATATCTCATCTTATTTAGTTAAACTAAACTACATTCCCACATTCAATTGAATGCTTTTGACACATTTTTTTACAGTTGTTTCAGGAAAAGTCCAAACTTATAATTTGGACCCTCCCACAGAGGGAAAAAGTCCTTCGGGTTCATCCGGAAGTCCCCCACCAAAGTCAACGTGTGCGTGAATAATTTTCCCTCTACCGACCGGCATCTCCATTCCCGAATAAAGGAAACCAAGACACGTCTCACTAGTCACCAATTCCATCCTGACTTTTAGCCACAGTGTTCTATCCATGGCCACAATTCCCTCTGATCTCACCATGAGTCTCTCAATCCACTGCCTACTGTCTAGACTTCATAGTTCCAGCCTGCAGACATCAGACTTGTAGTCTCAAGGACAACGCACTATCTCGGTTTTTCCTTTCCTTCTCTCTCTCCAATCCGCTTCCCTTAGAGTTTCCCCTGCCTAGCTTCCTTGCGTAAATCTTGACAGGGCTGAAACAAACAATTTTTTAAAACCTACAGCGTCTACATAATACATCTGGCCCAGCAATTTCGCTATGTTTTTTTAGGCCCGAATGGAGGAGCACGGTGCTGCTTGTGGATCCCACGCGCCCTCTCCCCCGTTGAGCTTTTCGTTTTGACACACCGCAGGCAGACAGAAACGAAGATTAGACACGCAACTCATGTCGACAATCCCGTGACGGAGATTGTTGAATAGTCTCATGCATATCTGAGACCCAAAATTCAAAAAAGCAAGGAGAAAAAAAAGAGTCACTTGCAAAACATAAAGGAAAGATCGTGATCACTTTTTTCCTTTTTTTCCCTTTAATTCAGATCCGTTTCTTGAGCTCATCAGCAGAGGCAACTATTTCCCGTAAAGAGGGTAATATCCATTCATATTTACTCGTGATTGTTGTTCTGAGAAGACATAACTGAACTCATTACGCCTCAACTTCATCACCAGATTTCACGAATTTGCAGTGATTTTCCAAACATTGTGTGAAGGTATATCCGCGGAACATTAGGAACTCAGTTAGACCAGACCATTTCCGCACAACATTTTCCATTCGATCAAAGCATTTTCAGTAGATAGTTGCAAATCTTTACAAGATGCACTTTGGGGTTAAGAAGAAATCGTTCTTTGGCATTCACCTAAAGGACAACTCTCGTGATTCGACGAGGACAAATACCAACGAGTCCATCGATCCCAAGAAGAGCGCCAGTGGGAGCCATGAACAAGATCATCGTCAATCAGTTGCTCAGGCAACCAATGCCCATGATTCACAGAGCACCACACGCTCAAACACCACGGAGCAGAATAACAGTGGAGGTAACGTCAATGGACACCAATCTTCTTCGATGCTTGAGTTGAAGAGATTCTTCAGACCTTCAAAGAAGCCATCACGGCCAGCTTCCCCCTCGGCAACACCAAGTAAGCGTAACTTGAACGATTCGTCCGCTTCGGTGTTGAACCTGGCGGTTCACGATGAACATCTGGATGAAGGTGGCATCCTTGCGAAGAAGTATGGTAACATGGGTAAGATCTTGGGATCCGGTGTTGGTGGATCTGTTCGTCTGCTGGTGCGTCCTTCCGATGGTGTAACATTCGCAGTCAAGGAATTCAGACCAAGAAGACCAAACGAAGCCGAGAAGGACTACGCTAAGAAGTGTACCGCTGAATTCTGTATTGGTTCTACGCTTCATCATCCAAATATCATCCAAACGTTGGATATCACGCATGAAAAGGGCCATTACTTTGAAGTTATGGAGTACTGTCCTGTTGACTTCTTTGCCGTCGTGATGAGTGGTAAGATGCTTCGTGGTGAAATTAACTGTTGCTTCAGACAGATCTGTGAAGGTGTCAAGTACCTGCACTCTATGGGTATTGCCCATAGAGATCTTAAACTGGATAACTGTGTCATGACTGCGGATGGTATCTTGAAAATTATCGATTTCGGTTCTGCCGTTGTGTTCAGATATCCATTCGAAGAAGAGCTGGTTAAAGCACACGGTGTCTGTGGTTCTGATCCTTATTTAGCACCAGAGGTGCTTACTCATCAACGTTATGAGGCTCAACCTGTGGATATATGGTCAATTGGTATCATCTATTGTTGTATGACTTTAAAGAGATTCCCATGGAAGGCTCCAAAGCATACGGATCCTTCTTTCAGACTTTACAACTTACCAGATGATGAAGAACACGATTATGAAAAGGCTGCAGTTGCACATAAGGAACTTCTGAGAAGAAAAAGGGAAGAAAAGAAGAAGAAGGATGAAGAGGCACAGAAAGAAGCCAGTAAAGACGAAGATGCTATAACAGATGCTTTGGATAAGACTCATATTGATGAAAGCAAGGATCAAGTTAAATCTGAAAATCCAGAAAAGGAGCAAGCTGAAAATCCAGAAAAGGAGCAAGCTGAAGAGCCAAAAGACGAGCAAGCTGAAAAGCACACCGAGGTGGTCAAGCCTGAAGTCGAACAGAATGTTCAGAAGACAAAAGTTGAGACTAATAATGCCGCTGCTGTTAGTTCAGTAAGTGTGGATGGTCCACCTGCAAAGGCTCCAAAGCAAGATTCAACTCAAAAAACTCATCATCATCAAATACATGGTCCATACAGATTGATGCGTCTTCTGCCCCATGCTGCAAGACCTATCATATCTCGTATGTTAACTGTTGATCCTAAGACTCGTGCTACTTTTGAAGATATCTTCAACGATTCATGGTTCAGTGAAATTGTTCCTTGTACACTAGATAGTAAGGGCAAGGTGGTACATGCTCCTGGCCATATCCATACCGAGGTTAAGGAAGAAGAAGCACATCTTGAGAGCTATAAGGAAAAGGCCAAATAAGCCGGAAAGTTTTGCTTTACTTGTGGATGTGATTCTACATCTCATTCACCTTACCGCAAAGTTCTTTTGATACATATATTATACATATACACATACATTTTGGTTCATTCTATGCTATACACGACTCTGTTTTAACGATATTTATGCAATGTTGCATCACATAATCCTCACTTATCATTTCACACACTACAATTATATATTTTGATACACGTTTGTTTTAACTATTCTAGAATGAGGTGACTAACCGTTGTAGAATAATGTTTTATGAATCGAATGGTAAACCAACTATAAATACAATGTTCCACCTTCACTTGTCTGATTTGTGCTTGATCTCTTCTTTATGTTCTTCTACCCACCAATGGTTCAACTCATGGGCATCCTTTTGGCTAATGGTGTTGAAGTGAATCGACTCTGACAAATTTAAAAAATTTAAAGCAAACAGACCAACATTGCCTATACTCTTTTCATTCTCAAACATTCCCAAGAAGAAGAACAACCTCAATCTCAACTCGTGAGAACCAATGTGCGATAAATCGTCTTTTGTAAAATCAATCAATCCACGGTCGAGACAGGCTCTCGTAAGTTCATTCTTGTTCAGACTCCACATGTTCTGTCCCTCTGATGAAACGAGGAAATAGTTATCGACTTTAATCTCGTTGTACTTATCCATGAGTCTATTCTGTAGGATTGATGCTGGGTATAGACCTATTGGAACGTATCTCGAAGTCAATCTAAGGGATTGTGCCAACAATCTCAATTCATCATCTGGCAACTTTTCCACACTTTGGAAGAGAGTTTCACCTTTGGAGTAGTACTCATCGTAGTAACGTTCTTTGCGTAACTTTGACAATGCTTGTTGTGCCGTGGTAGCATGCTTATTCATCTTTTTAATAAGTCCTGGGAATACACAGGTGGATGGGGTGATCTCAGGAATCAGAAAGCATAACAACGGAGTCATCTCGGCAAAGATAACCAAGATCAATGCAAACAAAGGTATCTTGAAGAAGTCCCTTTCAGTTCTCAAGACAGTTTGAAACTCCTTTCTTGAGATGTTCAGTACAATTCTCGGATCAACAACCTTTAAGGCCTCTTGTTCCACTCTTTCAAAAGTTTCCAGAGAAACGAGAGCATTCACCATATCTTTCCCGTTACGCACTTGTCTCTTGATGACTTTACCACCAGTAGTTACAATTTCAATGTTATAGCGTTTCTTGATGATCTTCGACTCCTTCCGGTTACTCCATACGTTCTGAATACCAACCCTGTAAAAGTGAATCACAGACTTGAAGTAAGTAGTGAACTGTTTCACCTTCAGAGCCATTCCTTCGAGACTCGAATTCTCCTTGGAAACATCATGGAACACCGCTTCCTTGGTACGAAGAACTATCGGTAACGTAGAAGTTGCATTCACAACATCAGCGGTATTAACCTGTGAAGATGGTAGAGTTGCTCTTGTCCGCCATAACTTTTCAAGAACAGCATTAGAGCTTATAGAGCTCTCAAATTCCGACTTGGAGCCTTGGGCAAGTGCACTAAGCACAGAGGACGTGAATCGTCTTTGGGATATGCCGTTAAATCGGTTCATTTTGCAACCAGAGTCCTTCCATTAATACCCGTTGGTGATGATGCCGAAGAGTGTGGAAGAGATGAGGGAAAACATCCGTAGCGCCAGCAACAACGCGCCATTCTTTAAGTGCGTACAAACAGCAACAAGCAACAACAACAAACGGTGAGAGCGGGTAATTGAAGCACGCGCTAAAGAACAAGAGTGATGTTATGGAGAAGAGGAAAGAACTGTTAGCCACTTATGGTGATACTCAGGAAACAGGGTTCAAAGTCCAGATCAACAACTACGATTTCTACCAATCGGCTCCAACAGCCTTTGACAGGACATCATCGCCCTCATCACAAAGCGAGACCGCTGTTGTGAACGTCTATCACCACGTGCCCGTTGTGAGGGTCTATGGGAGCTTACCCACGGGTCATAGGATACTGGTACACATCCATGGTGTGTTTCCGTACCTTTATATCCCCTATGAAAAGGAGGACTGCCGGGAATTACAGATGAGGTTGGAGGCCGTTGTGGCAGAGTCTCTAACGAGAAAGAAGCATGTGGAGGGTGAAGAATGTGATGATATAAATGAAGAGCCAAGGGCAAAGTCCGATGAGTCTCTAAAGTACATTGCACATGTCTCCATATGTAAGGGTATACGATTTTATGGCTATCATGTTGGATATACGTCTTTCTTCAAGATCTATTTGCTGAATCCGTCTTATCTCAATAGAATAGCAGACCTCTTGAGAGATGGAGCCCTGGGTAAGAAGTGTGAGGTTTTCGGTGCACATATCCCGTATGGGCTACAGTTTCTCACTGATTTCAACCTATTTGGATGTGGATGGTTGAAGCTTCAAGAGCTATTCATTAGACTGCCCGTTTTGACTGACGAGAGCTTGAAAACTGAGGAACTCGTGGAGTACATGATGGGATACCATACTGTTGAAGTACCGAGAATTGGGAGATCAGCACTAGAGATTGACACTTGTGCACAGTATATATTGAACAGGCTGGACTTGAAAGAACGCCATTTGCATCACGATTTCGTGGAGAAGTTCACACAGCTTGATCCCGAGTTCATATACATTCAAAGTACTAAAGATCTATGGAAGGATGGTGAGTTTCAAAGGAAATTAGCTGGTGAACCTGCTTATTCGACACCTAAGCCGATACTGAGATCGCCAGACGTTAAATGGGTTGAAGATGAAGAGAACAAGTTACTGTTTGATTACATCAAGGGCTTGAATCCTGGTAGTGAGCAGTTGAATTTCAATAACTTTGTGAAGCATAATCCATCTCTGAAATCATTGCCAACGTCATTTGAAGCCGTTGGCGAGTTATTCTATGAGCCTGAACTGGACATTATGTCACAACAGCAGGATATCACTGATGAGTTTGAAGATAACGAACATGACGACCTCTACTACCAGCAACAAAATGACCAAACGAAACTATTCCATGACATATCTGAAAAAAATTTGGAAGTTGATGAACAAGCAGACGAAGAGATGGAACAGAGAGATGGGCCGTTACTGTCTATGGAAAATGACGAAGAGGAAGAAGAGATAACTTTCGGAGAGGTTAGTGACTTACAGCTGACACAGTTTTTCAGCAGAAAGTTCAAGAAAAGACGGTTATCAGGATCATTCAAATCCCAATCATTGAAACACTCTCTACTAAGATTACCCCCAGTTGAGTTCGGGGACCATCGATACATATACTCAAAGCCACCGCCAACTGATCTGGACTTCAATGAGATTGGGTTGCCTCAGATTCAATATCAAGATCCCTTTTATAGTGATCATCCAGCTAAGCCGTTCGTTAAGGCAGGGAAGAAGTTCAAGCTGGAGTCTAAATTATTGAGCCATTTGAAGCAAATTCCTCTTGGTAATGATTCATTGACTATTGAACAACATGGAACGGTGTTATCAAAAGATCTATCAAGGATTCAATCTTGGAAGTATACAAAGCTGCCACCTACTGTCAAAGATCTTACCGAAATCACATCTCATAATGATCACTCTCAAGTTCGGGCCAAAAGAGGATTCAAATTTGCCTCTCAAGTAGATATGGAACGGCGTCCAAACAAATTCAACGAGTTATCGGCGCTCTATGTGGAGGTGTTTGTACCAACAAGGGAAGATTTGAAGCCCAATCCTACAGAAGACCCTGTTGTGGCAATATTTTGGAAATTGAGTACCGGAGAAGTTGTCCAGGATGGTATTCTAACCACGGACCATCGACCTATACCAGAAGCAAGAGTCGATTTATTCACAGACGAGCTTGAGATGATAGAATCATTTTCACAGCTGGTAATGGAGTATGACCCTGACATTCTGTCCGGATATGAAGTGCACAACTCATCTTGGGGGTACCTCATTGATCGATCTCGATCCAAATATGACTACGAGTTCATCCGTGACTTATCACGGTGTTCAAAGAAGGGGTTAAGCAAAATGGGCGACCACTGGGGATATACTCACACATCTAGTATTCAGATCTGTGGAAGGCACGTTATCAATATATGGAGGTCACTGAAGTCACTCAACTTATCGAAAAATTCTGTTGAGCATGTTGCATTCCATTTGCTACACCAGAGAGTTCCAAGCTATACGCACAGACTGT
This sequence comes from Williopsis samutprakarnensis, assembly GCA_030569715.1. Taxonomy (NCBI): domain Eukaryota; kingdom Fungi; phylum Ascomycota; class Saccharomycetes; order Phaffomycetales; family Wickerhamomycetaceae; genus Williopsis; species Williopsis samutprakarnensis. The sequence continues at coordinate 12,085 of JAJMLQ010000159.1, forward strand.
TAACTGATATGTGGCAGTCAAATCTCATCGAGATCATAAAGTTCTTCAGACAGCGAGTTGAGATTGATTTCCAGCTTATGAAAGCTGCAGATATCATCTCTAAAGCCACAGAAGAAGCTCGGATGATTGGCATTGATTTTAATGATGTATTCTATAGAGGCTCACAGTATAAAGTGGAATCCTTGATGCTTCGTATAGCTAAAGCAGAAAATTTTATAATGTTGAGTCCAAGCAAAAAGCAAGTCCGCAATCAGAAACCTCTTGAGTGTATTCCACTTGTGATGGAGCCAATATCTGCGTATTACAAAAGCCCGCTGGTGGTTCTTGATTTCCAATCGCTTTACCCGTCAATTGTTATAGCGTATAATTACTGCTATTCCACACTACTTGGAAGGCTTAAGAACTATTCAAAAGGAGTCAACTCGATTGGCACAGGGAAAGTGAAACATCCTCCTGGATTGTTAAAACTTTTGGAGAACGACATCACGCTTAGCCCCAACGGGCTGATGTTTGTAAAAGCAGCAGTGAGAAAGTCGTTGCTTGCAAAGATGTTGACGGATATCCTGGACACCAGGTTCATGGTGAAAGCTACTATGAAGCATCTGGATTCCAACATGAAGCAGTTGTACGACAATCGCCAGCTCGCGTTGAAGCTCACAGCAAACGTGACATATGGATACACCTCTGCATCGTTCTCTGGACGTATGCCTTGTTCTGATATCGCTGATGCCATTGTGCAGACAGGAAGAGAAACACTCGAGAGGGCTGTGGAGATGATTGAATCAGAACCATCATGGGGAGCTAAAGTTGTCTATGGTGATACCGATAGTTTATTTGTATACTTGCCTGGGAGAAGTGCGGAAGATGCGTTCAGAATTGGGAATGAGATGGCCAGCGCAGTTACAAGGTCAAACCCGGATCCAGTTACTTTAAAATTCGAAAAGGTGTACCATCCTTGCCTGCTGATGGCGAAGAAGAGATATGTTGGTTACTCTTACGAAAGCCTTGGAATACCACCAAAGTTTGATGCCAAAGGAATTGAAACAGTTCGGAGAGATGGATACCCAGCACAACAGTACATTGTCGAACAATGTCTCAGAACTTTGTTTGAAACACAGGACATCACCAAAATCAAAGAGTATGTGGTGGACCAGTTTAAAAAAATCATCAATAACGATCTCTGTATCCAGGATTTCTGCTTTGCACGTGCTGTTAAAGTTGGTCGATACAAGAACCCACCACCTGGAGCCATTGTGAGCAAGAGAAAAATGGAGCAAGATGAAAGAGCCAAACCTGAGTACAAAGAACGTGTTCCATATGTGATAATTGAGGAGCCTGGTTCTATATTACGACAACGTGCCAGATCGCCCGAGGAGTTTTTGAAGAAAGGTTTGAAGTTGGATGCAGAGTATTACATTGTGAAGACGTTGATACCACCACTGGAGAGGATATTCAACCTTATTGGTGCTGATGTGAGATCGTGGTATACAGAGATGCCCAGGAAAGCACAGAGCAACATCAAGTTTTTCTCAAAACGGTGTCTCTCATGTGGTCAGTCATCCAGCAGCCAACTTTGTCCTCGGTGTAAGGAAGATGAGCTAGGAACGTTGCTAAACTCAATACAGAGCCTGAAGAAATCACAGAAAATACTACAGGATCTGTTGGTTGTTTGTCGAAGTTGCAGTGGTGATATCTCTATTAATTGTGAGTCTCATGACTGTCCCAATCACTTCCAAAGGATCAAAGCTGAAAGTCAACTTTTAAAGGCTGGGGATAACGCTAAACAGTTGAGAAAACTCATTGATTGGTAACGTTATAAGAGACCATAATTTTTGAAACGATATTACTTATCGCCATCATAAGGAGTATCAGCCAGGTAATTATACAAAGCATCAACACAGAGCTGGTGATCTTGATGCTCTTTCAATCCACTGACTGTTAAGACAGCAAAGACGAAATCTGGAGCGGATCTCAACTTGAGTGGGAACCCACCACCATAGTTTGTATATTCCAAATCACTTAATGATTTATCGGAAAGTGTTCTACCTTTTGCTTCTAGTTCCAGACCAAATCTCTTGGACGAGATGCCAAATCTGAAAACAGTATTTCTCTTCTTCTTAATCCATTGCTCATTGTCCGGGAGGATTGCTCCAACATAAGTTCTGAAAAGGGTATTGCCAGTTGCACTTGTGATATCTATAACGATATCACGGCCTGGATACTCCTCGGTTGCAAGTTTCCTAGCAGTGGTTCCAAGGCTGTAGATAGCCTTACTATCAGCCTTATCCAAGAACAATTTGGACTCATCTTTCTTGAGAGTTTCAAGGTCCAATTTGAATTCGCTCATTCCGTTCTTCATCCCGCTCTTCTATGAAGCTCTAAATTACTAGACGGGTGTTTGTTTGATCAGAATATATGGGCTGGAAGGTAAACAAACAGCTGCTCAAAAACAGTGCCATTTTTGTGGTCAACTTTTCCATTTTGTTCCTGTCAAAAAATAGCCGCCAGGGAACAAAATGGCATAAATTGAAATTTGACAGGGAGTTACTTCCATGTTCACACAATAGTCAATTGACTCATAAATTCAACAAGAGAGTAATAGATACATCTCAAAACATCCAAATCCTCATCAAGCAGCTCCATGATACGATCTTAACTTCTTTAAAGTGAACAAATACAGTTCTGATATATCATTTCAAGCCCGGTTCAGGAAACTTACTAAATTAGGCCATTTCACTATTTTGTTTTGGCTCATCTGGACCGAAACTTTTTCAGTTCATTTACAAGTGCTTAACCTTTTTCTGTCATTTATACCCTCCACCATTTTTTGATCCAGTGGGCCAGCTGATCCATATTTTGGCTGTAGTGACGGTCATGGCGACACCTGAAACAACCACCATTATAATCTCTGACCTCTTTGATGTTAAACAGACTCAGTGGGGAGGGAGAGCGTGTTTTGCATCCAAGGACATCCGAGAAAACAGTACAGTTCTTCACACAGAGAGTGCATTCGGGTCTACAGTACTATACGAATTTAGAAAAGAAGTGTGTGCCTATTGCTTTCATTACGAATATGGTAAATATTGCAAATTCAAAGTACCCACGGTGGAAAATGATGATAAATTGACGAGGAAATTCCAAGGTGCTGGGTTATGGTTCTGCTCTCAAGAATGTCTCGACTGCTGGACACAGTTCGATCCGAGTAACGAATTATCACTGACATATGAGTCGATGTTGCAAAACTTCCAGATGAAGTTGAAGGAGTCTCACGATGAAGAGGATAACAACGTTGAGATCACTAAAGAGATTATTGAAAAAGAATGGGTCTCAATATCACAATGGGATGAAAAGATATCAAAGATGAAGGAGACCAAGAGATTGAATCAATTACCAGTGCTTAATGAAGAAGAGTATGCCAGTGCAAGATTTGTTGCTCTTGTGCTTTATAATCTTCATACACACCATAAATCTTGCGAATTGTTTGAGCATTTACAATCAAACGAATTGGAAAAGATCTCCAGGTTCCCTGTATTGCTCAAATCACAAACCTTGGTGTTCAAATTCCTGAGATTATCCTTACCAGAGAATTTGCAACATCTACTAACTATTGAATCTCTGAGACTGATATTTGGACGTGAATATGGAAATGCCTTTGGAATACGTCAAATAACCGAGGAATCTTCCTCAGAGGAGAAGGAGTTCTTGGGTTACATGCTTTCACCTGAGGCTTCTTACTTCAACCATTCATGTAGACCAAACTTGAAAAAGATCAGAAATGGAAACATGATGACTTTTATAACGACAAAGGACGTTGAGAAAGATGAACAGTTATGTATAGACTATTTCCAGATATCGGAAGAGCCATTTGAATATCGTCAAAAGACGCTGAACGAGAATTGGTTCTTCCAATGTGCCTGTGAGAGGTGTTGTGAGGAAAGAACGATGCACTCTGCTTAGAAGTGGGAATTATCGAGCAGTGCTTCCTCCAGTGCTGATTTCGTTACACTAACAGCTAGATAGTTGTGTCAGTAAGAGAGTTCAATATCAAAACTTGTGAATAATAGCATAATGGATAGGCAAAGTCCAAAAGTAGTCCAAATACATACATGACAGGTTCGAAGTTGAGCTCTCTGTAGTAGGATGGTTATTATCTGGTAATACTTGAGTATGTACCAATTCTTCGTCTTCACTATCATCATTGATGTTTTGGAAACGAGGTGGGGTCCTTGAGAGGATCCGTGACTTATGTAGAAGTACTGACCCTTGTTGGAGTTCACCAATAGAGTCTTCATCTTCATCAGAGCTCGTACCTGGTTTGTCATCTTCGTAGGAATCATTTTGTGCTTCATCCTCATTTGGTAAGTTAACATTGGACAGTTTCCCAGAGTTAAAAATATCCTGTTTCTTCGCCGCAATTTCCACTCGCTGATTCTGTTTGATTGTATCTGAAGAAAGTGCAGTATCCTGCTGCAGTTTTGACCTTAGTCCTTCCAACTCTCGTTCGTATAACCAATATGCCTGCTGTTGAAGGAATCGAACACCAACAGCAAAATCTTTACTCCTGAACCGTAATGTTAGAATAATGGCATAAAGATCACGATTCCACAACAAACAACACTTACAGTGCGTCCCAATCTACTTCTGTCCTTTTAGATTTCGATAAAACTTTCCATAATCGATCTTCTTTATCTCTGGTCCAGTTGACCTTCACGTTATAACCTGTCAGTACTGATAACTTCGCAACTATTGCTTACAGCGATACGAACGTTTACTGGATCGACAAATCCATTACGATTGACAGGGATCTTTAGGTATACAACCTGCTTCATGTGTTCTAATGGTGAAAGTCTAGGTGGATTTGGAAGGGCTTTAAAAGAAATGTGTCATATATAGAACAGTTTCTAGGATAAATCGTAATCGTACTAGAAACCAACATCCAAACATACACTAAAACACCTGGACACCACAAGCACCTGGACACCAAAACATCCACACATCTACTCACCGTCTTTCTTCAAATAGTGCATATCACCGCGTCAATAACTCATTTTGGCTAGCTTCAAAACAACAATTCACCTTTAGTTACACTTCTATTGTAGGTCTATCTGTCGGATCCTTACCATAGAAAATACTCCAGTCCTTATATTGACAGTTTAATTCATCTCCTGGGGTCTCGAACAGTTCTTTCGCCATGATTGCAGCCTCCACATCAAAGTAATGGATCGAGATGCACAACTTCTTCGAAACCATTGGTGAAATTTCAACGATATCGCCAAATTCTCCAAAGTGCTTCTTTATAGATGCAATATCCAAAGTGGAGAAGTGATCAATTGGAGACGGATAATGCTTTGCTAGTGTTCTGGACTTTCTGATGTACTTCTTTATCACTAAGCACCTACTGGCCTCATGTTTGGACATGAGCTCTTCTATATCGCTTGGAACTGGCTCATGATAAACCACTTCACCTGTTGAAGTTGATGCATTCCGCCAAGTATGCTGCGGTGACCATTCAAGGTAATGGTGAAACCCATTAATTAGGAAGAGTCCACTCCTTGAATACTGGTAAAAAGCCAGTGCATCGTCAGGTCTGAGAAACCATAGTTCAATGGACAGGTGCTGTCTTGAATACGGTGAATAAATTTGTGACGTTTCAAGCCTTGTATACCCTTGACCTTGAATTTGAACCATTATTCGTTGTAAGGGACCCCCACATACCTGGGATATCACCGATTTGATACCAACAAATGGTGGAATGTTTTTCAAGAGGAGTACCCTTCTACCTCGTAACTGTGTTGGTGTCTCCAAATATCTGTTTTCCACTTGAGTTACACTGTCATGACCAACGACTGTGCCTTCATCGTCATATTTATTAGCGGGTAATGCCGATAGGATCTTTGCAATGTTTGCATCCTTTTTCGAAGACTGTGGTAGTTGAACCAAGTCATTTGACAGCGTCAGCTCACTCAAGGGAGCCTTCCTCCCTGACAGGTCTAGCGCCTTGAAATGCAATTCCCAAGGGTTGAACTCAATGGCTTCTGAGTTGTTTGACAGATTCTGAACGCTTTGATGCTGTGAGATATGACGATGATGATGAAGTCTGTACCTCTGCGAGAACGACAAAGGCTCCATATCCATAACTTGCGACAGAGTATTGTTTGAAGATACAGAGGAGGTGCTCGTCCTCTTTGCATTCCAATCAAACCATATGGATTTCGCAAACCGTTTCAACCCAGATCGGCCACTTCCCTTCAACATGTTATCACTCTGATCAAAACCTTTCAGATTCTTCTCGTTTTCCAAGATACTGGATACATTGCCCAGTCTATAACCCTTTGTAGACTTGAGTGATTCCTGCGCAGTCGTTTCTTGAAGCATTGACATAGCGTCTCCCTTCGATAGCAATTTCTACTGAAAAGCAAATAAGCAATGATCTCTAGATCAGTATATAGTGTCTTGATAGCTAAAGACCAAGTAAATACCAGTAATGATTCTGGCGATTAAAGGTTAAGCGTGGTATATATAATAATTCACTTATACAGGATCACAAACTGACGGGTTTTGTGGTCTGTCATTGGTTACGGTATACGACTTTGATTATTACGGCAATTCCATGACTAAGAACTGGTATTGTACACAGTGATCTCTTAGCCGTGGTCTGACCAGTGGTAGTGTAACCTTGGCCAACACCAGTTCGTCTGAAGAGCGCTGTTGATTAACTGGACAAAACATTTTAGCAGGGCACATCTGGTGAGTTTCCTTCGCGGCGGCGGCTGGGTGTGTGGGGGGGAGGAGGGGCGGTAGTTTTGAGCCCCTCCTTAGACAGACTACTCGAGACTAAGAACCAAAGCACTTGAACAGCTCCATCTTGACAGGTAAACAAGACCAAAGACGCCTATGAAGAGAACAATTCAGCTGATTACGCCGCTGGCGTTTAGAGGAATGCTCTCGAGCTCTCGTCCAGGAGCCCGTGTAGTGCCAATTGATGGGTCATGGTATATGCCTAACAATCCAAGGGATCCTGTGTCAGAGTTTAACAAGGAGAGACTTCCAAATTCCCGCTTCTTTGACCTTGATGGAGTGAAGGACAATGAGAGCTCTTTCCCACATATGTTGCCATCTGTTGAACAGTTCGAAGATTCTATGGGCAAGCTCGGTATTGAAAAGACTGATAGATTAGTGGTGTACGATAGAGTGGGTAACTTTAGTGCACCAAGGGTTGCTTGGACGCTTCAAATGTTTGGCCATGATAACGTCTACCTCCTCAACAACTTCCCACTATACCAGAAGTATTCGTACCCGCTGGAGACTTGTCAGGCTGGTACCATTGAGCCAACAAACTATGAATCAGCACAATTTGATTCCGAGGGTGTCTTGTCCTTTGAACAAGTAATTGATATTGTCTCCGATGAATCTAAGAGACGTGACTATACAATATTGGATGCGAGATCTAGGGGAAGGTTCACCGGTGAAGATCCTGAACCGAGACCAGGTTTACCTAGTGGTCATGCTCCTGGGGCGAAGTCCTTACCCTTTTCTAGAGTACTAGACAGTGATAACCTCTTCTTACCTAAGGATCAACTTGTTTCCATCTTCAAGGAACTGGAGATTCCTGAGGGTAAACCTATAATTGTGATGTGTGGCACTGGTGTCACAGCTTGTATCTTGAAAGCAGCATTGGACTCTGCTGGCTATAACAAAGGTGGTGTTCAGGTCTACGATGGAAGTTGGACTGAGTATGCGCAGAGAGCACCTGAGGAACTCATCGTTAAGGGGAACTAATCTCTCCTGTAGAGGTAGAAAAAACACAGGCAAAACTACACACTATACGCATTATCAGTTAGTTCTTTATGTATTTTATCAGTGACACTGATTTTTCATTCAGTATAACGGAATGATCCCAATAACATGGCTCGATCTGGTAGCCTTCCTGGAACTGGGATCAATATGCGTAGTTTAGATTTTGTATCATCAACATCAGTAACAACTCCAAACCCAAGTACACTACTTCTCAGAACGATGTCCTCATCACTTTTCTTATCAGCTTGCAATATTGCCAGAACACAATGCTGTAAATTTGAAGATGATGGTTCAAGCGATTGCAACAGTGGATTGGGCTTTTTCTCCTCGGTATCCAACCCATCTTCACCGATGGGCAATACCGATGAAATCAACCCACTAGAATCAACAAAGGGTTTGTAGACTTTTACAACATCAAAGTCGACATACACCGTGTATGGCGATAATACTGTCTTTGGAGTTCCGTAGAAATATTCTCTAATGGATCTCTGTTGTACTTGTCTTGTGAACGAATCGTCTCTCTCGACGCATCCACCAGATTTGGGTAACTTGACCACGTTTAACTTCGACTGGAATTTCTTCTTAAGATCGATGAATAGCCTTTCATTCCCAATGATCACCATGACGTTGATTTCAAAATCGGAAATGACATCTTCAATGATATCAATATCCTTTATTGTCAAAGGTGGCGTATCAACAATGATACCACTTTTCTTCATAGTAGAATCCTCTGAAACTCTGCTGCATACAGTAACACCTAACCTTGAGACGTTATGCTTGTAGAACTCCACATTCTCATGAATATTTGGTGAACCGTAGTACCTCACGGTAGGTTGTTTAGGATGCAAAGGTGCCACACCAGTCGTGTAGGTTTGACCCCAACCGTCTTCCACGTCAAGGATATCACTTATAGGAGTACCCGTAAGGGTACCTGGGATGGAAAATACCGAATCAGATGGATTTAAGTTCACAATCATCGGTTCGTAATCCATACGAGACGCATACGAAGCGAGAATCTTTGCCAATGACGTTTTACCACAGTCCTTTGAGCCCAAGATTAGAACCCTTGGTCCACGGGAATCTTGTTCTCTCATCTTACACAGTGCAAAATGGAAGTTCAAGTAAGCGGACATCTGTGTTTCTTCAGAGACATATTCTGAAACCAATGTCCCAGAGTACTCCAATTGGCCACCTTCATGAGAATAGAAGGCAATCTTTTGTCCAGTAAACTTGTATTCAATATCAACAGCAAGCTCAGTACCGAAAACCTCAACAATACCCTTGATCACTTTCACAGTGACTGTATCCTTCAGATCAACTTCAATACGCCATTCCGCTCTAGCGCCAATGTCAACAGTCTCATTTGTCTGTGATGTCTTTGATGTATCGTGTTAGTACGCCAAAATTGAATCAATTCATCACCAAAGTTACGCATGAACTCACATTCGCAGCACCACTGGAAAGTCCTGGAAGCGACATGGTTCCTCTCTGAGTCGAAACGGTGTTTATAGATGGGCGGAAAGTGTTGAAGTTGAAGCAGACGTTTCGCAGTAGTTTTTTGTTTTGATTTTGATACAGATTTCCCATTAACAGAGGAAACAAAACAACAACAAATGACAACAAAGGCGAGTGCTCCACAGAGCGGCAGGCTCCGACTGCTGGGCGGCAAGATCGCCTCCCAGGTGAGGTCCCTGACGGTGATTCTGGACTTGCCCGGAGCGTTAGATGCCGTGATGGCGAATAGCGTGGATAGTGGAGCGACGGAGATGACGGTGACGGTCAATATTGGTCGATTGGGCCTTGTTGTGAGAGATAATGGATCTGGAATTCATCCGGATGACGTTGGTCGCGTTGGTGAGAGGTATATGACTACAAAGGTACAGAGCATGGACTGTGTGTCCAAGGTTGAAACCCGAGGGTTTAGAGGGGAAGCGCTATGTTCTATTGGCAGTATTAGCGTTGTGACGGTAAAGACCAGGAGTTATGGATTCAACGGTACTTACATGACAAGGATTCATAACGGAGAAAGGGTCATAAAGTGTGTCAAAGTTGACGAGGGAAGAATTGAAGGTGAATCGGGAACAGAAGTTCGTGTGGAGCAGATGTTCCACAATACACCTGTGAGATTCAAACACCTTCAGCAACTACAGGAGTCAAAGACACTGCAAAAGATCAGGGATTTGGTGTTTGAGTATGCTATTGGGAACCCTGAATTAGCAATGAGCGTTGTAAGGCAAAGTGAATCTGGTGAAATGAGCTCCATATGCGAAGTGACTCCAAGGAGTCGAAGCGATCTTGCTAGGTATTGGTGTGATACTTTGAATCAAGTGTACGGTATAGAACTTGCTGGAAAGTTTGAATATGCGACACATACTTCTACTTCTTCAAAGGAACATGCGTTGATAAGCACTGTACCTCTACAAACAAAGTCATTTCAGTTCGTCTTTGTCAATGGCAGGAGAGTTACCTCTCAATTAGGCGAACAGGTACGAAAAGAGTTATCCTGTGGCAAGTTCGAGTATATGCAGGAGCAGGTTGAACACGCCTTGACTACGAATAGTGTATCTCCAAGAAAGGGTAAAAGAGGAGCTAGGATAGTTGGGTCTACTTATACCAAACATCCTCTTTCAATTGTTGACATTTGGAGTGAAAATGCCGTCAGAAACCTTGAAAATGGCCAACCAATGTTGCTTGATGAGGAACTTAAATGTGCAATAAGGGGTGTTCATAAGATATTTTGTGGGTTCAGGGATGCTGCATACCATAAGGTACATAAATATAAAGATGACATAACGTACAGATCAGAAATGGAGAGTACCGTGATTGAAGACTCTACAGCCAGTAATATGAAGTTATCATCTCTAAAAGGAACAAAGCTCGGGGGTACTGTTAGCAATGTGAAGTCAAATGATTATTACGATTTTCCTGAAAGATCTCAAAGGCTTGAAGATATGATCAAGAGACCTGAGCTAATAACACATACCGAGGAACTTGATATCAATACTGATGATACTATTATCATCAAACAGGAAGAGCAGACACCAAGGGATTTGCTAACGACCTGCTCTGTTATATCTCAAGTTGACGATAAGTTCATCCTAATTAAATCAAAAGTTGAACCGAAACTATACATCATTGATCAGCATGCATGTGATGAAAGAATAAGGGTAGAGGAGCTCTACAAACAGATTATCGAGATGGCATCACAATCAACACAGTCCTTGGCAGTACCTCTGAAAGATAACATCAATGTTGAAGCACTCCTGGGGGACTTAGAACTTCTCAACACGTATTCTGAAGAATTGGAGAATTGGGGAATAAAATTCACAGCAGTCAAGTCAAATAACGAATCTGGAAGTGTGACTTTTACACATTTGCCCGAGTTGATGCATTATAAAGTCGATGATGATAACTCATTCGTGGTACGTTCCATCATGCAATACGTACACGATTTGCAGGATAAGGTCAAACTCAGATCACTTAACAAATATCAGGATTGGTTTTTGAACATACAGGCTATGCCAACAATATTAACCTTGTTGCTTAACAGTAAAGCGTGTCGGAGTGCAATCATGTTTGGACAAACATTGTCTAAATTCGAATGTGAATTGCTAGTGGAGAAGTTATCACATTGTAAACAACCCTTCCAATGTGCTCATGGGAGACCTTCTGTTATTCCCTTATGTAACTACACGAACCTATGATTATGAATACAATTAAATAACGAAGAAATGACAATTATTTATGAGAGAACTAAACAATGCATACACATTAAAATGAAACCCTTTTATTCAGATCACGTGAGCACTATCAGGGCTACTGATCACTGAAAAATTCCAGAGAAAGTTTAGAGAAAACCCCAACACCACGGTGCCTAGCATCCCGGTTGGTGACACATTTACACTGCAATTTGTATGGAAAGTTCCGCGAACCTGTACCAAAATCACAGTCACAGCCAAACACCAAGCGTTTTCCCTTCCCTGCAAAGTGGGAAAAAGTTGAAATTTAAATTGGTTGAAGCCAAACAACACTTAGGAGTTGAAGTAACACCAACACTAAAGTACATCAAAGATGGGTAAATCGTATGTTTAGATCATGAGATTTGAGTGAGAAGAATGAGATGAGACCATGTATCATTTATCGGGCTTGAAGTTATAAAATGGGGTTTAATCGAGGACATCAGAGGAGGTGAACAATGTGATGATCGAACAACGATGAAATATTACATAGAGTGTGGATAACCATCATGTTATAACGATGAGAATGTGAAGAGTTACACCAATAACAGACACATCCCACATATATATCCTTCCCATTTACGCCTTGAACAGAAAACAACGGTTATAGATACATGGAACTTAAGATTTCTACATTCTCTTCCCAGCACCTATTTTCAGACTTACTAACACAATTAATACAGTCGTGGTTACAGATCCGGTACTAGATACGCCTTCCAAAGAGACTTCAAGAAGAGAGGTACCATTCCTCTCTCCACCTACTTGAAGACCTACAAGGTTGGTGACATTGTGGACATCAAGGCCAACGGTTCTATCCAAAAGGGTATGCCACACAAGTACTACCACGGTAAGACTGGTATCGTTTACAACGTCACCAAGTCTTCTGTTGGTGTTATCATCAACAAGATTGTTGGTAACCGTTACATTGAGAAGCGTGTTAACTTGAGAGTTGAGCACGTCAAGCACTCCAAGTGTCGTCAAGAGTTCTTGGACCGTGTTAAATCTAACGCTGCTAAGAGAGTTGAGGCTAAGGCTAAGGGTGAGGCTGTTCAATTGAAGAGACAACCAGTCAAGCCAAGAGAGGCCAGAGTTATCTCCACTGAGGGTAACATCCCACAAACTTTGGCTCCAGTTCCATACGAGACCTTCATTTAAACGTATAATATCAATGTACAATCTGTTGTGTTTGAAGATCTTGTACCGTACAGAGAGGTTTTACTTATTTGGTTTAAATGGCTTTTCACGAATATAATACTTGATTAGTAATGTAGACGTTGTGTATTCGTAAAACTAGCCATCTTGTTCATCAAAACTATGAATGTGACCAACATCTTTAGCCACTGTTTTGACTTTGTGAAGTGCTTGTTCAACATGGTTAACAATATCATGGTTACCGATACGACGACCAAAATCCAGTTGAAGTTCGAGACAGTCACATGACTCTTTAAACATACCCATAGCTCTAAATCTATCAGCAGCTAATTCAAGGCATTTGATAACCTTTGTAATGTTTTCATCCTTACAAAGTGTATCGTCAGTGAGGTGTAACTCCATTAGCGAGGATCCAAGCAGTTTGTAAAGTTCACCTATCAACTGCACGTTGAGGTTGCCTTCAAACATTTGTAGTGATACGGAAAGCAGCTCTTCACAGTCTTTGAATTGGGAAAGTTTAAACAACACAGAACAGACTTGTACTGTAGCTTGTAAAGTCAACAATGAATAGCCATATGAAAGAGTAGAGTTAAGACACTGTATCGATGAACTCAATGCGCGAGCAGGTGACGAGGACATTGAAAGTATTTGACACTTTAGAATGCTGAATTTTAGAAACCAAAACGTTGTGGATCCTCTTTTCGCAAATGTTCTTAACCGTTCATTCACCATCTGATATGCTTGAACAAGATTCCCCAATTTAATTTGAAGCTCACACTCTAACTCTGATAGAGTCCCTTCAATATCAACTCCTATATGGGTTTGAGATTGTAATCTGTTTAGACAAATTTGAGCCTCATCCAGTTCATTGCTGTTCAACAACAATTTTACAGTTAGAATACCTTCATGTGTCAGTAAGTCCTTCATCAGGTCAGCGTCTGATGGAAGGTTCTTTTTCAGATCCATCAACAGTTCAAATGCTTTGTTCATTTCCCCATGGTGAAAAAGAAGATGTGCCTTACGAATTCCAATCTTTACTTGTTCTGATTTATGGGTGGTCAATCTTGACATAACTTCATCGTACACGTCAGCTAAATGATAATTTCCTTGTCGGAACCAGAAAGATGAATAGAGCGCACAATATGTACCAAAAGTAGATGAATCATCAGATCCGTTGAGCGTTATGTACAATGATTTGGTCAAAGACTCCAATGTCGTGCTCACTGGACCACCTTCCATCATCAACAATGCAGCATCCGATTGATATGCCATTGAATGCAATGACCTAGTACCAACATCAGCATGACTCTTGAGAAATTCAATCAACTGGGAATTGGACACGTAAAAGTCGTGTTCTAGATAAGGTCTATCTTTCATAAAGTTGAACAACCATGTTAGCAGGAATGATAAACAATCCAAATCTTTCTTTTCACGTGCAACTGCTATGGCCTCTTCAATGGCCCTTATTGCTTCACCATCGTTATGAAAATGAGCATGAAGAGATGCAAGACATAACAAGGCATAATGATAAAAGGAACCCTCTCTGGTACTGATTCTGTAATCAAAGTATCTATGGAGCCAATTGAAGGCACCTTCATAGTCTTGTTTATGAACACATTCTAGATACCTGATGTAATGGATTTGAGGAATCTTCCCAGCTTCCACTTGAGCCATGTTTTGAAAGATCTGTTTCAACTTCGGTGGTGTTGATGTACCATGCCTTTCCAATTGCTGTAACTGATGATGAACCAGCTGAGAAAGGTCCTCCTGTGAGACCAATACAACATCTTTTGTAAGATTGGTATCACCATTTCTCATCTTCTGTAAGATTGATTTGAGTAATGAAGGATCATCATTCGGATCTGTAGGGAAATACCTAGCAGCAAACTCCTCTTTATTCACCTTGGGCATACTTTCACGTCTAAAATTCAAAAACCCAGCCCAAAGAAGGTTCGCCTTGTCATATTCTAGGCTTTCGTATACTGTTGTACATCTTATGACAAACTTACCCAAGAAACTTGCAGATGTTAATAGGAAAGCAGGCCTTTCATTACTCTTCACATTAGCAATCAACACATTGCCAGCTGTCATATTCTTCACAACAAGAGATTTGGCGCGGGTCATGAAAGTGTTCAACGAGTCAAGGGATTTCAAAGTCCATAACCCGTGTAATGCTCTGGCCTCGATGTCCTTTGCATTATGCTCTCCATCTTTAGAATCTGCTGCCACACAGGCCTGTGTAATATCATGTAAAATACCTCTTAAACTTGGAATACCACGTCGTTGTTGTTCCTCACCATACGCTTCTGGTCCTTCGATGTACTTGACGATGGTTGCAAGTAATGGTCTATGAGTCTTCTTCGGTAATATGCCAGCACAATACGCAGCGATAAAGGCAAGAAGAAGGATTTTATAGGGCGCTAACGATGGTGTTAGCACCACATGGGACATTGAATCCCTGGGTAACGTTTCTGGCACGATAGAGGACCTTTTACCCGTCATTTTAGCGGTGTTTAGCGGTGTTTGGCGGGTTAAAAGTGGTTGAGAAAGTACAAGAAGTTCGCATTTGTTTACATTTTCGAGATTTGTGTACATCAACAACATTTTTGGCGCAATTATGGCGGTAAGCCATATATAAAAACGTGGAAAATCAAGATTTTCTTGCAAAGACGTAGGTTGTGCCGCACTCCATGACGATCTCTGTATCATCATCCCAACCAAGTGTATCTTTTAGCTCATTGATGAACAGATCTACTATATCTTCACAGTCTTCTCCGGCATGCTGTTCTCTCCATTTATGGGTACCACTCCATGTTGTAATGTTTGCACGCAATTTCCTCAGTGTGAACTTCTCGTCTCCAAGGAAATACGCCGTATGGGTCTTCGTCACTCCAGGGATATAATCGTGCTTTTCAATGTCTTTAAAGAGCTCTGTGGGGACCTTGATATCGTTATAAAAGTTTGTACAGATGCCCTTACCAGGCTGACTCCAATATGTCTTTAGATATCGAGGATCTTCAAGGTCATATTTATCATATATTTCGTTGGCCTTGGGACAGTTGACAAACCGTGGAGAGATATAGGCCCAGTACGCCAATGTTCCACCGGACCTCAATATTCTGGAGGCCTCCTTGAAGAACTTTGGATGGTCTACCCAGTGTAGTGCCTCGGCACTTACAATGAGGTCCACGCTTCCATCTTTAGGAACGACACTGTGAAGGTCCTCTGCATGTGCCAGTTCAAATCGAATACGGCCTTTCAGGTCCGGAGTGATAGATTCGATACCGGTGGCAACCATTGTGCTTGAAGGGTCGATGGCTATGACGTTATCAACGTATTGTAGAAGTTGGAATGAAGCAGTACCAGGTCCACAACCTATATCGACAGCTGTGTGCTTATCACCGTCATGGTACTCAAATAGGGCCTCATACAAAGAGTTTGGGTACTTCGGTCTGTTTTGATCATAATTCTTAGAATCAAAACTCTTCTCTGCAAATGTCGCCATTGTTCAAATCAATTGTATCAACGTTGGTAGTTGTTTAGTGATTGTTTTAAGAATAACAGAACAAGGAGGCATAAAGTGATCTATTTTTATATCCGTGATGGTGGTCCCCGTGGTGAAGTTGCTACGAGGAACAACTTCTGAATTGAACCGGGACTTTGTATGCCGGATTAGAGAGAATCACGTGGAATCATCGACAAATGAGCTTATACATTGTGAACCTACAACGGTGATGGAGATTAGAACGATTTATCCAGAGGTTCTGTAGGAGATGATGGTCTGATAAGCTTTTATCCCTGATAGGAATAAATATATTCCGGACATTAGAGAATAGACCATCCATAATGAAAATTCTCTGTAATATCTTCATTCATACTGTGACTATTATACTGTCTTTCAGTACACCAGAACCAACCGGTGAGATGAAATCTGCGTTGTAACACAACTTATTCAACCAAATGCTACTACAGTACAGTAACTGATAACGAGCTCGTCACCACTGGCAAAATGGTCAAATAAACATCCAACAATCTCATCTGGTGCAGGGGCAAATGAGTTGTTTACGTATAGATATAGTGATGTTCCTTTTGGTAACAACTTCCTTAGCTTCTTTAGGATGAACTTGTTTAGTGTAGCAATTGGTTGGTGGTATGAGATTTTGAAAACGTTTGGAGTTAACGAAGGAGTTGAGCCAATTGGTTGACATCGTACCGTAATCTTCTCACTAGATGGCTCTGTGATCTTATCCACCAATTGCTTGGTGACAGGAGGTAGTCTATCAATCATTATAGATGCAGCTGTAGTAATCTTTGATTTGAGCAGTTCATTTCGAATGTAATGGTCCGATCCTTCTTCTTCTTCTTCTTCTTCTTCTTCTTCTTCTTCCTCATCTTCACTCTCTGATTGAATTTGAACCTTTGAACGAGATTCATCAATTGTCCTTGTTGAAACCACCTTTTGCTCACCAGATGACTTTAAATCTCCTTCTATACCTGGCGCTATGATATCCCTGGGAGAGGATACGTGCATCTGTGAGACCGTTGATAGATTCTCACTAGATTGAAGTGCTGGGGAAGCACAAGCGCTAGATGATTCAGATTCAGAAACTAATGGATTTCGTGACATTTATTGTCGTGAGGGGTTAGATGTGTACTCCCTTTGGATATCAGAAACGATGTAAAGTGAAGGTGAAGGTAGTGATCAACTTCGAAAGGTGAGAACAATTATAAGGTTGATTTAATGATCACTCATTGAACTACCACAACAATGAGTTTTTCAAAAAAGGTAATGACTTCGTGGCCAAGTTGGTTAAGGCGCACGACTGTTAATCGTGAGATCGTCAGTTCAATCCTGACCGAGGTCGTTTTTTTTCTCAGAAAGTTTTAAAACCATCACGTGATCTCTCATTAACATCAAGGTGAAGGTGTTACTTCGTTATGTTTTATTTTACACACCACGTTGAAAGGTTTATCATTCAATGGTATGGGATTGAGCTTCTGGTGTTACTGATACCAGTACACCATAGCAACTCCTTCAACATGATGTGAAGTGTAAGGTGGATCCTTTTTTCCTTGATACTAACGCATGCATCTGACTTTGTCACATTGATCACTACTGGTAGAGGACCGGTTCAGTGGACACCAATTGAATCAACTTCTCATTATTTTGCACTCTTGAGATTAGTAAGGGCTGGATACTTCTAATTAGAACCAACCTACTTCTCGGACATCTCTGAGTCCAAAACCACTACTAGGATATGTGCTTAGTTGTTGATCATGATCGTTTATTAGTAACTACTTACTTCTCAAGCATTGCACTCTTTCCAATTGAGACATCCTCCAAAGAATACATACAACAAGAATGAGACAAAAGAATACAGAATGAAAGCTTATCATTAAGCAGTAAGTATCTACCCAAGATAACTTACCAGTGCCTGCATACAGTTATCAGTATCGAGTTCCTACACATGCAATCCTCTGCAGGTCTTGACATTAGAAGGTTTACCCAATCTTACATTGATCTGTCAAATTATCTCAGATTTCGAACCAACTACATGGAGAAAGTAATGGTTAATAACTGTATCGTGTATATGAAGTTTATGAAATCGTATTGTCTAATATTGTGATCATTTAGTCAAGGATTCCTTATAAGATGGACCATCTGTCTTTTTCTCATCAGATGGAAAGCCATTTGTAATAGCCTCTTGATAAGTTGGGTAATCAGTATAACCCGTCGAATTTGGCAGGTAGAAAGAGCCTCTGTTGTACTCATTCAACTTCTCACCATTGTATAAACGATCAGGAAGATCTGGATTTGAGATATACAATCTACCGTATGCAATTGCAGTTTGAGAATGGCCCTTTGCAGCGTCTGCTTTAGCCAATTCTGGGTGAACACCGTAATCACCAGCTCTAATGACAATACCCTTCCAAGTGGAGTAGATGAAGTCGTTTGAAGCATCAGCTACACCTTCACCTTCCGCAAGTCTCAAATCAGAGACTCTTGGTTCAACCAAGTGGATGTACGCCAATCTGTGACCTTTAGAAGCACGTCTTTCTAGTTCGCCAAAGACGTATGCGTATTGGGCAACAATGGATGGTTCAAAGACACCAGACATTGTACCAAATACACCAAATGGTGAGAATCTCACACCAACTTTCTCAGCACCGACGGCCTCGATCAAGGCATCGATGACCTCGAGTGTAAACTTTGCTCTGTTCTCAATGGAACCACCGTACTCGTCTGTTCTTTGGTTACTCTTTGGATCCAAGAATTGGTTCAACAGATAACCATTAGCATTGTGGAGCTCAACACCATCTGCGCCAGCCTTGAGGGCATTCTTAGCAGCATGGACATAGTTCTCAATGTATTCGTTAATCTCCTCTTTTGTCAAGGCGTGGATTGGGTTCTTAGCCTCTATAGCGGCTTCTTTAGACTCCTCGTCCATGTAAATTGCACTAGCAGAGACAAACTTATGACCATCACGGGCTAACACCGCTGGGATGGATTGTCTGCCCAATGCCCAGAGTTGAACGAAGCCAAACGATTTATTCTCATGAATGGCTTGGAAGATTGGCTTCCAGTGCTCAACTTGCTCATCTGTGTAAATACCTGGGGCGCTATCATAACCGCCAGCTTGTTGACTGATGAAAGTACCTTCCGTAATAAGAAGCGAACCGCTTCTTGCAGAACGTTGTCTGTAGTACTCAACCATTAGCTCCGTTGGAACGTGGTTGACGTTTCTCATACGGGTCAATGGCGCTAAGACTACTCTATGGCTCAAAGTAACAGAACCAACTTTGAGTGGTTTGAACACATCTGTGTTCTTTAGTGCAACTGGGGTGAACGATTCTCTGAATGGCATTATAATGATGGAAGTGTGATCTCAATCAATCTGTGCTACAATGGAAAGGCTGGAAATCAACAATCACGAGAGCAAGTTCCTCTTATATAGTTTTACAGCTTACCACGCCTGATTTATAATCCAATCTCGCTTACACCGCACGTTAACGGATAAAAGTAAACTATACATACCTTCATAGCCGCAGAACAATCTGTGTCCCAAGAGCAAGTTCTAACTGAAACAGAACCTTACACGTTACATGCAGCCAGCACATGTGTAAATCACGTACATCGCCATGGTGTTTTTAATCATTTCTTCCTTCAAATTGTATGAGGAAAAGGTCTCATCGACGGCCTTGCGTGTGGTACCAACCAGGCGATGCTGACAAAACGTGCAGGAGATGCCGAGGCACAACATTTTACATCGATCTTTCTCCGTATTCCTAGCCTTATTTATACATACCGGTGATAAGGCTATGGCGTTGAAGGCTTTACGAGGGTGAAAACGTTGTTCGATCAAATGCAAATAACATGAAACGACGCTGACAAATTAGAACAGCAACGGCGCGGTTCCTGAGATGAAACTATATATCGTAAAGATTGGCGTAGAGCGTAGTACAAAATACGTTGAGCACAGTAAAGACAGAACAGAAGAAACGTGATTAAAAGGCGAGAGAAGTGATAGATGTAGCAACGAGTTACATAATGATACAACAGGAGTTTGTCTTTTTTGCCTGTTTGTAAAACATCTTTGAACTGGCAGATAAGGACTCACTCTTGTCGACAAGAGAGTCCAATTTCTCACCTCTCTCCAATACACTTTCAATCGTCTTGTGCAAGACAACTTTGGTTTCATCCAATTCCTGTTGCACCCTCATTATAGAGTCTGCCTGTGATGGATCCTGGTATTTCTTGATGTAGTTGTTCAGCTGTGGGAATTCAAACTTGCTGTTAGCCTCAGTGGCATTCTTCCACTCCACTGGTGGGTGTTCTGTGATGTAGTCATCTGTAACCTTGTTTAACAACGTGAACGCTGGTCTCACAGGGTACTCCTTATCAGTGATGAGAATCGCACAGAGTCCCTCTGATCTCGCATACGCATGTGCTATGTACTTCTCACCTTCTTCAACACTCTGTCTTTTCCCAGGTTCAGTTCTCTCAGCAATAGTCGTCGAAAAAAACGTCATGAACTGATCAGCACCGCTTCTCTCAAAGAACCCAAAATCAGAGAGGTCCTTAGCTGAGGAAAGCTCAACAGCCTTCTCTCCCTTGGTATTCTTCAGTACTCCGATGTAATAAATCCTCATTATATCTTGTAGATACCGCTATACGGCAATCTCTGTGCGTGTATTGCTTCCCTTCCTTTGTTGTTTTGTTGTTTACTTTGCCGTTCGCTCTGTCTGTTTTTCCCTCCTTCTCCCTTTCCATCCTCGGTTGCACGGGCTTCATAACCATCGGCCTTGCTTTGCTCGACTTTTCCCGGAGGCGATAAAATTTGTCATCGGAGGCTTTCTCGAGGAACTTAAACACATAAACAAAGGAAGAGTAGGTCAAAATAGAAGTTGTGAACTACTAAGATGTACAGAACGTTGCTCAAAACCGCTACTCGTTCCTCAAGGAACACTTCTAGACAATTGCCAAAGTGTAAGAGATTGTTGTCCTCTTCTTCATCGTCAAAGACCGGTTCTGTCCCAGGATGGATTGCTCCTTCATCCATGTTGATTTTAGGATTGGCATCTTACTGCTACATGTCCTCTCAACCTGTTGCTCTTGATGCTAAGAAGACGGCGCCAAAGACTGAGAAGAAAACCCAGGAGTCTGATGAAGCCGCCAAAGCGGAAGAACCTGTGAAGAAAGACGGTGATGTTGACGATGGCGACAAGAAGGTTGATGACAAGAAGGAAGGTGCCGAAGGTCAGGAAGAAGGCGGACAACAGGCTGCATTTGATCCAGATACCGGTGTGATCAACTGGGATTGTCCTTGTCTTGGAGGTATGGCTCATGGACCATGTGGTGAAGAGTTCAAAGAGGCATTCTCATGCTTTGTGTTTTCAGAAGCTGAACCTAAGGGCTTTGACTGTATCGAAAAGTTCAAAAACATGCAGAACTGTTTCAGAAGATACCCTGACGTTTACAGCGAAGAGATTAGAGGTGATGACGAACCAGTAGATGATTTCAACAAGCCAGAGGATAAATCTGCTGCTGCTGATACTGCTCCAACTGACAAACAAGTTGATATTCCAAAAGAGGGTGTCATTGTCGAAGAAGTTGTACCAGTAGAATCCGTTGTCATCGAGGAAGTTGCAGTCCCAGAAAAGGGAATTGTGTTTGAGAAAGTTTCTACACCTGAAGAAGGCGTCATCTTTGAAGAAGTTTTTGTTGATAATGAGGCTCCAGATGCCACTGTTAAACAAAACGAAACCAAATAGATATAAGCACAAGAATGACCACTCTTCATTAGTTTATCAAGTTTTATAAAGCCCATAAAAGAAATGTACATAGCCCTCTTTAAACATAAATGCATAACAGTGTATGTTATAATAGATCAACGACTCGACTCAGTGATATCGGAGTATACTCTCTATCCTGGTCAGGAACTTTGATGAATAGAACGTCATGTTCAATATAACATGTTAGCCCTTTATCCTTGCCATTTGTTATCTTGAACATGTTCTTTTCCGATATATTGGAAGTTTGAGCAGTTAATGGGGTCATCATTAAACCATGCTCAGAACAATAATCATCAACGCAATCTTTGAAAGATACTTGCAATTTATGAATTGGTACCCCTCTTGAGTTCTGCTTTAACTCCTTTGAGCAGATTTCTCGCAAATATTGAGACTTGTCCCTAGGGTCATGAACTGGTTTTAGCTGTCCAGTTTCGATAAACTTGTTAATCATATCAAACCCCTTGATGAATTGTTGCTGGACGTCACACAATTCACTTAACGATTCATACCAAAGTTTGATTGAACGAGAAATGGTGGAGTAATTTGCATCTCTTTGGTTCAGACTGTGAAATAACGACCTCAACCAGCCATTACAGATACAGAGCTGGATAAGCTTCACATACACACTGTCTTGGAACCAACGTTTCCACGGCTTAAGTTTGCCAATGATTGATGAATTGATCTCGGTTCTGTTGAATTGGAAGTTCCAATTCATACCAAGTGTAACAAGCTTTGGAAGTATCCTCAACTCCATGGAGTTCTCAAAAGCTGTATCAGACGCACACAATTCTTTATAGCATGCCATTCCAACGAGTTCACCGGTTGATTCTTGCAATAACGACTCATAATGAGCTGTGAAGGCATTAACAATTCGGTCTTTGAAGTTTGATGTCAGGTAAGGTATCCATTCAAATATCCATATATTTGGCCCATCCTCTAATCCAGACCATGATTCAATTGATTGTAACAACTTCGGAAGTATGGTGTACTCCATTATATTCATTATCACTTCTTTTGGAAGGACTTCCTCCCAATCAACTATTATAGATATGGCAAAATTGGGTACATTTGTAT
The DNA here is from genome assembly GCA_030569715.1 of Williopsis samutprakarnensis. NCBI lineage: Eukaryota > Fungi > Ascomycota > Saccharomycetes > Phaffomycetales > Wickerhamomycetaceae > Williopsis > Williopsis samutprakarnensis. The sequence continues at coordinate 35,139 of JAJMLQ010000159.1, forward strand.
CCCATTTCTCAAACGCTGGTTTCACTTTCTGTAGCCAATTTGAAGAAATCAGAGAATGGTAATAATCCAATCCTTCCATCGACTTGATGGGAGGAATTAATGGCTTCCATTGGATTAGTTCATCCAACAGTTTAAAGTCTGTCAAGTCCCATGGATCCCAATCTTGGAACAGCTTTATAACAAGTGGTTGAATTGCCAAAACCACAATCCTCTGAACTTCTACACTATCGACTGCCACGTCGTACAACACCGACCTGTAATTGGAAAGTGTATCCAATGGACTGTCATCATGGGATATATCCACGAGCTTCAATGCGGTTTCAAGGGCTTTAATGGACTCCAGTTCTTGAGACAATTCACTAAATTCTGTCTGCTCTTGAGACTCGTTAAACTCCAACATCTTCAAATTGGCCTTGATATCTAGCACTTGGTTATTAATGTTATTCAATTGGTTTAAAAAATCCATATTCGTTTCCTTATATGAGCCGATAGGTCTTTTAGAACTGTGGCTATCGCTCATATCTTTCAACGACTGAGGTACTTGTATGCCATTTTCCTCCAGCTCGTTGATGATTTGGTAAAAGGACTTCTTCGGCACATCCTTGTAGTACTCCTCATCACTGTATTCATCTTCTTCGTCATATTCGTCCTTCTTAGCCTTAGAAATGCTCAAGAGAGCAGCACCAATACCAGTACCAGGCTTCCTTACTTCGATCTCAATGGGTTCTTTAATACCTTGGCCGTTTATCCCCAGTCCTTGGCCTTCTATATATCCCATCTTTTTCATTATTGAGAGACCAACACCGTACTTCTGGCCTTTGAACTGGTTCTTTGGGCGTGTGTATTGAGATTCAACATCAACATCAACATCAGCATCAGCATCAACGTCAACATCAACATCCGGCACTTCATCAGTTATCGCCTCCTCTCCCAGCTCAAACGGCTTATCCTCTTTGAGGAAGTCAAATACACTCGTCCTAAACTTATCAAGCTCGTCCATTAGCCTCCTCCGGCTCTGTTTCTATTCACTGAGCCGTTAATGTTAATGCTGATGTTGATGTTGATGTTTCCACCGAGCGCTATGAAATTTTCATAGGCCTCTCTTGACACAAAAATCAACATCAACATCAACACCAAACCACGGGAGAAGCCACTGAACAATTGCCAATGTCTACGAATCAATGGCTTCAGAGCGCACTGGAACATCTACAACAGGCCGAAGCGATTGGTGAGAAGACCAATACGCTGCTCAAATACACAAGGAAGTCGCTACAGAGGAAGGACTATTACGATACCAGGGGATGCTTCCTATTGGATGCGTTGAAGGAACAGTACGAGTTGTACGGAGCTATAGTGGACAGCGTCAAACTACAAGCAGGTGGTAAGAAGAAGCTGTTACGAGAGTTGGAGAGGACTCTGGCGAGTTCGATGGCTCAATTGGAGCAAGCTTATAGCACATTGAGAGGTATACGGTTGCCAAAGAGCCTTCATGATGGGACGCTGTTTGACTTTATAGATGATAAGATGTTGGACACATTAGAGATGAAATCACAGTCCATACGCACTGGACATGATCTGTTGGACGCCATGTACCGTGAGTATGACACTTTAAAACAGACTATGAACGATGTGTCTGTGTTGAATGACTATGACTTGGACGATTCCAATCAACTTGTTACTACGCTCAACGAAATCCAGGAGATTGAGATGGAGATTGCCACAATATTAGAATCTTTAACATCTCACTACGATCAGTGTGTAAAGGGAGTCGATGTGGAGAGAGGAGAACTGGAGATGAGCTCCGAAGAGAAGGAAGAGCTATTTGCAGTGTTGGAAAAGGATAACAACGACTTACCGGAAATCATCGTAGAGATTGAAGACTGCTTCCAAGAGTTGAAGTTCAAGTGTGACTCCATCCAGGTGTCAACACAGCTCTACGATGAGCTTGTGGAGAAGGCAAAGGTCATGTTCGATGTTGGCTCCAAATCTTTGAACAGGAGCATCGGGACCTTGGAGATCACCACAGTACAGTTCAACAAGTTGGTAGAAGCAGTTAGCAGAGCGTGCGACGAGAGTAAAGAGCTCTGTGAGCACTATGCTAATTTCCGAGAGTCGTACGTAGAGTTCCTCAATGAAGTGACAAGAAGACACCGGTCTCAGGAAGCGATGCTCACTGTTATACACGAAGCACAGTCTTCCTTAGAGGCATTACAACAAGAGGACAACAAACAGAGAGATCTATTCTTACAGAAGCATGGTGACTCTCTACCTTCAAACCTGTGGAGTAAGATACCTCAAGGTGATTTGGTTTCCCTACACATCACCAAGATTGACATTCCAGAGGTCTGATCTATGTACAGCGAGATATAAAGATATATATATATATAGGGTTAGGAATGTGTTTTATCTAAGTCAACGAACATCTGTCTGACTTGTTCCGGGGTCATCATTGCTGGTTTCCTTTCGTCATGTCTTCTAATGGCAACCTGACCGCTCTCTAATTCCTTATCGCCAATCATGACGATATAGGTATAACCCTTTTGCACACATTCCTTGATTCTATGACCGACAGTTTCGTTCTTGTTGTCGATATCGATGTAGAACTTCTTGGACTCGAAGTCATCGTTGTCGTTAATCGTGTTACAAACACTCTGGGCGAACGCACGGTGCTTATCACTAACAGGGATTATCACAGCTTGTCTTGGACTTAACCAAAAGGGCCATTTACCGTTATAGTGATCCATCAAAATGGCAAAGAATCTCTCCAATGATCCAAAAACAGCCCTATGGATCATAATTGGACTATCGAGGTCATTGGCATCATTTTGGTACTTCAACTGGAATCTATGAGGTAGTTGGAAGTCCAATTGGATGGTCGCAGCCTGGTGATCCTTTCCGAGATTATCCTTCAGTATAACGTCAATCTTTGGGCCGTAGAATGCCCCATCACCTTCGTTTATGGTCCATTCACGTCCTGTGGACTCCAACACAGATTTCAAAGTATCTTCTGCAACGTTCCACTCTTCCAGCTCGCCAATGTACTCCTCTGGTCTCGTCGACAGCAACAACTTATACTCAGGAACCTGGAACACTTGGTAGCACTCATCAATCATTTTCAACGAGCTTGTAATCTCGCTGTGAACTTGCGACTTGGTGCAGAAGATATGTCCATCATCCTGATGGAATCTTCTCACTCTCGTCAACCCGCTCAAAGAGCCAGAAGACTCATTCCTGTGTAAGGAGCTGAAGTCACTGAGCCTAATGGGTAACTCGTTATAGGATCTGTCGAATCTAGCAAATACCATACAATGACCTGGACAGTTCATGGGTTTCAACCCATATTCCTCTTTCGACAAGTCGTTACCTTCGACACGGAACATGTCATCTTTGTAGTTCTCCCAGTGACCAGAGGTCTCCCACAGTTGTCTACGATATATCAGGGGAGTTATAACTTCTTCAAACCCATATTGGCGTTGCTTGAGCTTCATGAATGAAACCAATTTGTTGAAGATTCTCGTACCGTGTGGTAGGAAGAAGGGACATCCGGGGGTTACAGCGTCAATCATATACAACTGTTGTTTCGTGGCGATGGATAAGTTCGTCACTGCTGATGAGAGCCTGTTCATCGTCTCTGTCTCTCTGTCTGTCTGTCTGCCTGGCCCTCTGCTTGTCTGCTTGTCTGCCTGGCGGTTTGTGGAAGTTCCCTTCAGGCCAAAGTGCGAATTAGGCTGAAAATTTCATCAACAACAACAAACAACAATAACAACAAACAACAAACACCATCAACAATTGGCGGTACAATACAAACCAGAATAGCACGAAATGACCGATGCCCTAAGCCTGTTGAAATCTCACCTGGACAGTGCACACCTCGTTGACGGAGATGGCGATACGACGGACTTCACAAAAGCCACTGGAGTATCACTTGGAGGATCCATAGTACCAATGGACACTGTGACGAATTACTTTGTCCAAGGTAAGGGTATTTCGCTTCGGGAATGTTTCTTCGCATGGATCAACAGACAACTCTCACGTACTGAGTTCCTGGAAAAGGCGGAGCAGTGTGGCGTGAACGCATTGGGGTTTCTTCAGAGATCTGATCTGTGCTCATGGTTACAAGGTGATAAACCAGAATTCGAATTCAGTGAGCGTGGTGAAGAAGAGATCAGGGGCTCAAAGGATCAGTCAAATGTGGAAGATGATTCACTGCTGACTGCGGTGCTATCTCATGAACGCCAGTTGTTGGATCACAACACCTCGTTGAGAGGCACCAAAGTTGTCGATTTCACCAACGTTGCCGAGTCGTGCAAGAGGAATTATCTACAACCACCAAAGGACAAGCGTAAGCAAGCCACATCACAGCTATCATCAACTGGACAGAACTCCAAGCGTCGTAAACGTCCTCAGAATCCGATTTTCCTCATCTCGCCTTCTGCGTCCGCAGTATTAACCATGGGCAATATCAAGCCGTTCTTGGAAAAGGGTCAGTACATTGACCCACAAACCACTGATCCAGAAGAGCAACAACTTCTCTCAACGTCAGATATAACCATGGTGACGCATACCTTCCCGAAGATTGGTAGAATCACATTCATGTGTGTTGATAACACTGACAAGTTCAGTAAAGAGGAACATTGGGATAGAACAATGGCTGTGTTCACCACTGGACAGAAATGGCAATTTAAGAACTACAAGTGGTCGAATCCCTCAGAGCTCTTCCAAAGGGTGAAAGGATACTACTTCCATTTTGAAAAGGACCCAATTCCTCAGACTTGTAACGATTGGAATGTCGAGAAGATTGGTTTGGACAAGCACAGGAGGTTCAAAGATGCGGTGGTTTTAAACCATTTCTGGGATAGCATCGAGCGTGTGATGATCTCGAAAGGATGGGAGTAGATTGTATACCGTGGTATATATATGTGTGTATAATGGTGTAACATTAGAGTCAGCCTACGCTTGTAGCTCCTTTGTACTGATGGTCTGTCTGGAGGCCTGCCTGGCGCTCTGCCTGGCGCTCTTCCTGGCGCTCTTCCTGGAGGCTTGTTCTGCCGGCCTGCCTGCTTGTGCACTCCTCGTGGTGCTCGCTACACCGGTTAAAGCCCGAGAGCGGACTGAAAAACTTCATATCATCACTCCATCTCCTACTGGAAGGAGTCAAAGGGAAGCGGTAAAGAGAATCAGCGATGCTTCGGCTCTGTTTTCCTCTGAATCCATCAGTGAGTGGGCGAGTTTCGATGTCGCTCAGGACGTTGAGCCCCCGCTGTAAGCAGTCGCCTGTGTTGAAGAAGTTCAGCTCAACGTTGCTACTCAGCTCATCGCATCAACATCAACATCAACATCAACGTCCAAAGCGGTTTCTACACCATGAACCACTAAAGGATAGGCCGAAGACCAAAGAGGAATGGCTATCACGTACAGACTCGCTATGGCAAAGGCTACGGATCAGAACTAAGTGGTTACTGAAGAGATCGATGAGACCATTCAACGTTGATGATTTCTCTGCGTTCTTCTCCTGGATAATGATGGGTAATGTCCTGTTGATTGTATTTGGAACGACAGCGTTTGCCTCTCTGATTATTTTACTGATGAATACCGTATTGGCACAGGAGCTTGTTGCCAGTAAGCTGGGTAACTTGATAACGAGGAACTCTGGAATGACCGTGATATTTGAAAGTGCCATTGTGCCTGATTGGCGTGATGGGAAGATCTCGTTCAACAAATGCTTTGTCTCTAAAAGACCCAAGAATAAAGATCCCGGTGTTGCCAAGGGATCACAGGCAATTGCCATTGAAAGAGCCTCAAGAATTGATGAAAATGATGAGTTCTACGACGATGGGAACTATACACAGTTTGACCTCACCATCGATCAGGTGAATGTGTCATTGTCACTGAGCAAATTCCTCAATGGTCGAGGTATAGTCCATGAACTGGATATTCATGGAGTGAGAGGGATAGTGGATCGTACCCATGTTCATTGGGATCCAGATGACGATGCAAGAAACTACAAAAATGTGAAGAGACCCGGTGATTTCGAATTCGAAAACTTCAAGATGACTGATGTTCTGTTCACATTGGCACAGCCAGATGGGTTTAGACCCTTCAACGTTAGTATATTTAACTGTGAACTGCCTATTCTGAGGAAGCACTGGCTTTTCTACGATTTCTTGAACGCTACAAACATCTCTGGTTCTTATGACGACTCGTTGTTCACAATTCATAAGAGACAAAGAGCAAACGATTTTGGAGATGATCCGAACTTTAAGAACTCTCCTTGGAAACGTGTCACTAGGTGCCGTGTTGATTCTTTGAAAGTTGATCACTTAAACACTGGGTTGGAAGGCCCATTTGGCTGGATAACGAGCGGTGAAGTTGACATGATTGGTGATATCATGGTGCCAGAAGATGAAACGATGAACGTTACAGAGATATTACAATCCATTGGAGATTCTCTAGCCAAAGAGGCAAGACGGGCAAGAATACTATCACCAAAGAAAAACAGGGCAGATGTGAAGAAGCTAGAGACTCAACATGAAGATGAAAACATACAAACAAACCAAGGATATGAGCCTTCAAAGTATTTTGTTATGGATCTACAAATTAAACTTAATAACGTCAAGGCTGCGGTACCTATCTTCACCAATGAATTGTCATATGTGAACAATGCGCTGATTAGACCAATCGTTGGTTATATCAACTCGAGAAAGACCTATATCCCTGTGAACTGCAGAATCGTCAAGAAAGTCGAAGATTTTGAAGGCTCGTGGACAGTTTACGATTCGCTACTGATGGATGATATGTCCATTGAAGTCTATGACGCCTTTGCCCTCTACGTTGCCAATGAAGAGGTTAGAACGTTGAGAATGAAGAGAGTTGCATTTTGGAGTTTACAGGCACTGATTCAACTACTGTTGATGAGTTTAGGGGCAATTGCATAGATTCTTCATGTTTTACCTCGCGTTTACGCATCACACACATCTATGATTTATGAATAACCATATGGAATATCCATTTTATATGTATATACAGCAAACTTTTAACGAATATTACCCAATGATGCTTTTGCCTTGCTGTATATTGACAAAGGTGCTGATGAGGTGAAAACATCAGGACATACAAACACCTGGACATTCACACACCCGGACACCTAAACTCTTAAACACCCGGACATTATCAATGTTTATCTGTACACGCGACCACATTATGGAGTTTCTAAGCACTCAACTTATCAACACTCTGTCTGGGGATTTGTTGTTGTAAAGTTCTTGAGATAGCGATATATTATGCTTTTGATTGGATTTTTGGGAGTGCTTATCACCACTCTACTGGTCCCGCTTCTAATTGGAGTGACTGATATGGATCACTTGGTGCACTCCTTAGGATCACAGCTACGTATGTCTTGTCTATGTATAATGACCGTTATACGATACTAATGCTGATATAGAACGTTTCATTGGTTCATCTGATGCCATGGTGGATGATGAGATAGCTCCTGCTGACATTCCACGGAACTTGACACATCTTAATGCGCTTGAGCCCTTGTATTCCCTTGATCTGGGGCAGAAGGATCTTATACATCAAGTTGAAAGCCTTGTCCATGGTGTTGAAGAGCAATTAGAATCACACATTTTACATTGGGTTGAGAAGTTTCTTCCGGAGAGTATAGCGTGTAAGATATATTCATTGGCCGATGTATGGAAGCAACAGAAGTTCTATGCGGTATACAAGGATTATGAAGTTCTATTCAAGGTATTGGCTCTATCTGTTATGGTAGCACTGATGTTGAAGGTTCTCAACTTGTTGCTAAAGTTGATTTTACCTAAAAGGGAACTCTTGGAGGAGGTTGAAACTCCACCTGTAATTGACAAGAGGTATACTGATTTTGAAACTTTCCCTGTGTGTACAGGTAAAGGTAAAGGAGATGCTGAGGAGTTTCTCATGTTGAACAGTTATAAGGATAACAATGTTGAGCTACCCTCGTATGGCACTGATGATCTTTCCATTTTGGGTGGTTCGACTCCTATTAAGAGTCCAAGCATTCCAGTGGAAGTTGAGATAGTAGAACGTAATGACATTGGGGTTCCGGTACATATTTCAGAATCTGAGAGTGAGGAAGAAGAAGAAGATGATGATGATGATGATGATGACGATGACGATGACGAACAGCACGAAATGGAACAAGAACAAGAACAAGAACAGAGGAGTAACACCAACCAACCGGTATCGTCCTTGAACTCTTTTGAAAAAGTGGAAGCACAGAACGATGATTTGGCGATCGAACTAAATAGGGCCAGGTCGTTAACTCCATCGAGGATCAACTCACGACGTAATACAACCACAGAGCTATCACCGTCAAGGAAGCTTGTCTATAAGAAGTCTTCTTCGATACTCACTGCGTTCCCCAAAGTAACAAGTGAAACAACAGTTGGTGACGTTACCCATGAAACCGTCTATTCTCAAGGCTTCAGCAGCAGTGGGAGTGGAGATTCAAGTCCAGTGCCTTCGAGACTCGGCTCACATGCGTAATATCAACACAAACAGTGCTAAATAGCTCAACACAGTGATGGAGCTCATCAACAGGACGATATTACCACTCGTCTTGTAGTATAACGTTTGAGTCGTTTCGGCGTAGTAATCCTTCATCTGATTAGATCTATGGATTGAAATGACAAAGATTAGAAACCCATAGATCGTGAAGACTGTCGCAATAGGCAAGAACTCCTTTGAGAAGATCTTTGTTATCATCATAGCTATCGAACAGAGTTAGTAAGAGTGTTAAAAGATAAACAGACAGAGAGAAAGAGAGTAGAACATACCAAAAATCATCACTGCAATGGAAGCTCTCATATATGACCCATCGTATGTTCTTTGCTGAGCTCTTATATCCAATTGGCGCCCGTTACCAAGAGTCACGAACACAGAAGGTGCTCTCTGTCTGTCTTCACCGTGTTCCATGGATTGTTTATGGCGATTGTATGGAGTGAGAAACTGGGAGTTGAGCGTTGGAAGGAGAACATGGGCTTCTCTTAACTTCTCCCTGCCTAGAGGTCTTGGTCCCCCGTCCCACAGTCCCCTGTCCAGAGTGTGACGTTTCTCTGCTTCCCCTAACAAGCGTGTTTGTTTTTCCCTGTCCACGCTGGCGTACTCTGCCTACGTCTGCCTACGCTGACTACGCTGACTACGCAGCCTATGTCGGACTACGCTGCCTATGTCGGCCTACGCTGCCTACACCCTAAGCTTCTTCCCATCAACACCCAGAAGGACAGACAGGGAGAAAAAATTTTTTGCAACAGGACCCGATGAGGACTCTGTTTACACCAAGATCAAAGCATCAGAACGTCAGAACTCTCACACGAGATGAATACAAACGCTCTTCTCGAGTGCTTTGGTGCTACTCTGAGCCCAGATCAACAAGTTAGACAGCATGCGGAGTCACAATTACAACAGGCTGCCACCACGTTAGGATTCTTGGGAGCATGTTTAGAGATCATCTCAGCCAATGACTCTGTTCCCTCACCGGTGAAGGCCGCTGCTGCCGTGTTCTTCAAGAATCGGATTAAACGTAACTGGGATAGAGAGGAAGGTGGGTTAGACCCAGATGAGAAACCGTACATTAGAGAACGTATCTTACCAGCTCTGGTGAACGCTGACCATTTCTTGAAGAGACAACTAGTTCCGGTTCTCGAGACGATAGTCTCCTGTGATTATCCCTCTCAATGGCCTACACTTGTTGATGAGGCACTTAAGTTGCTCTACGCTGGTGATCTGAACTCAGCGTATACTGGGCTTTTGGTGTTTGCAAAAGTGGCATCCACGTATAGATGGACCCGTAACGCTGAGAGACCAGCGTTGGACATCCTCATCAATCAACACTTCCCAACTCTATTGTCCGTGGCTGATACGCTGTTGAAAGAGGATTCCTTAGAAGCTGGTGAGATGACTGTCTTACTATTGAAAACCTACAAGTATGTCACCTACCATGACCTTCCAGTTCCTCTTCAATCACTAGAAGCGATTCAAAATTGGGGGAACTTCCACGTTGCAGTGCTCAACAAACCTTTGCCTGCTGACTTGGCCAATGTTGAACCAAATGAACGGAAACTGTACCCATGGGTTAAGACAAAGAAGTGGGCTTCGGCAAACTTGTACCGTCTTTTTGAAAGATACGGCTCACAATCGTTGTCCAAGAACTTCCAGTACGACTCTTTCAAGGAGATATACGGAAAGGAGTTCGTGCCTCAGTTGTTGAACTTGTATTTGGCACAGATTGACCAGTGGTGTTCTAACCAACTTTGGATAAGCGAAGAACAGATTTACTATATTCTAAGCTTCTTGGAGAAATCCATTTCAGAGAAACACACCTGGGAGTTGTTGAAACCACACATCCAGTTACTCGTTTCCCATTTTGTCTTTAAGCTGTTGTGTCCCTCTGATGAGACATTGGAGATGTTTGAAGACGATCCAGAGGATTATATCCATACAAAATTCGACATCTTTGACGATAGTAACGCTTCCGATTTGGCAGGTATCTCATTGCTGATGACGTTGACCAGAAAGAAAAAGAAGTCCACTTTAGAGCCTATCTTGCAATTTGCATTTGGCCAGTTGAACGATTTGAAGGACCCTTCAACTCAATCGTTGGAAGATGCTAAGAAACTAGAAGGTTCGATGCGTCTTGTTGGTGCCTTGGTGGAACACCTTGCCAATGAAAAATCGCCTTACTATGCTCAGATGGAAACCCTGCTACAACAGTTTGTCCTTCCACATTTTGAATCAAAATTTGCATTTATCAAGGCTAGAACTTGTGATCTCATATCCAGATTCTCCGATATCCCAATGCAACAGGAGGCTAGCTTGAACTGCATCTATCGTGGAATCATGTCTTGTTTTGAAGACTCACATTTGCCCGTACAATTGGAGGCTGCTTTGGCAATCCAATCGTTTGTTAGAGTACCACAGTTTCAAGAGGCACTCTCTGAAGTTGTTGTTATCACCATGCAAAAACTTTTGCAACTTTCCAATACAATCGACGTTGAGGCTGTATCTCAGGTGATGCAAGAAATCGTTGAAATCTTTAGTGAACAATTACAACCGTTTGGTGTTGATTTGATGACAAATTTGGTTGGACAAGTCATGAAGTTGCTTCATGAGTTACATGAGGCTGCTAAGGTTGATGTGGATGACTTTGACGGTTCATACGACGATCTTATGGAAAAACAGATGGCTGCACTGGGTCTTTTAAACACCATGATCACCGTGCTCTTGTCATTTGAAAGTTCTGCCGATATCGTGTTCAAATTGGAGGAGACCTTCTACCCAGTGGTGGAGTTTGTCTTTGTCAATTCTGAAGAGGACTTCTACCGTGAGGTTTGTGAATTGATAGAGAACTCGACATTCTTGACACGTCAAATTTCCCCAGTTGCATGGAAGATCTTTGAGCTAATAATGCAAGCCCTTGTCAGCAGCACTGCTATCATCTATCTGGAGGACATTATGCCAGCTTTGAACAACTTTTTATGTTTTGGTTCACAACAGATCAAAAACAACCCGCAGTATGCTAAAGCTCTATTGGAGTTGTTCAAACGTGTTATCAGTGATGAAGAGGATTCGTTGGATTTCTATGCCCTTGGTGGTGAGATTGCTCAAAAGTTGGTCTTGACCTTGGGTCCAAACTCAGAACCATATCTTCCTGAGATTCTTGCGTTGACAATCAACAGCGTTGTCTCAATGAACGATATGTCAAAGATCTATGCCATTAACATGATTAACGTTATAGTTGCAGGATTTGTCTACCATACTAAGGCCACTTTGACTGCCCTGGGAAACTCCAAATTCCTGTTGCCATTTTTCAACATGTGGTTCCAGTACATTCCAAAACTCACTAGGGTCTTTGACATGAAGCTCTCCATCTTGGGTATACTCAGTCTCATTTCCCTATCTGTGGAAGAGCTGAGACATTATCAAGTTGAAACACTTGCACCACAACTCGGGTTGAACTTGTCATTGTTAATGTATAAGATCCCGGATGCAATCAACGACTTGGCCAAGCGCAGAAAGGAGTACGAATCCACTGGTGATGAACTGGGCGAATATGTCGAATACGAAGACGTTGACGACGAATGGGTCAATGAAGATGAAGATGACAACGACAACGGCTCAGTTGGAACTGGATACATGCAATTCTTACAACAAGAAGCTGAAAAGCTCAAATCCACTGGCTTCTTCGACACAGATGACGACGATCTGCCAGAGGACCCCTTGGCCCATGATATCCTGGAGGAGATTAACGTCTTCTCCACTTGTAAAGATGTGCTGTTATCATCTCAGAGTGATGCGGAAAAGACCCAATTTGTGTTTGGCCAGTTGAATGACGATCAGAAGAGCATTCTCAAAGATATCATTGATCTGTAAAGATAAATAGAAGAAACAGATGAGTTTATAGCTCGTATTGAACCCTGACAGTAACCGTAGCAACGTATACATGATTTATTTCCCTCTTCCGCCTTTTTTTGTTCCGGTTTTTTTTTTCCGATTTTTTTTCCAGATTTTTTCAGGCGATGTCGTAGAGCTCATCGCTTTTGTTACCCTACTGAAGCCCCGGGACCATTTAAAATTTTCTCAGGCAGCTGGAGAGATGCGGAAACTTTTCAAGCTCTATCATTTTAGTCACTTTTTATCACTGTAAAGAGTATCAAACAGGGTTATTGGTGCTGTTCTTGTCGTGTTGTTAATCTCTGAATCAACCGTTGTAACCAATCATGAACACAGTTATAGCAAAAGTGGATTCTGCCCGTGCGTATTACGCTGCGTTGGTGGCCAGGCAAGGAAAGACAGAAGTACAAATCTTCCCATTGCAGAACGACGCTGACAAGGGCATTTCGGTGTGTAACTCGTTATCGAATGTCTTTGTGCTTGAACCTGAAGATGATGTGTTGTCACTGGAGTGGATCACCACTGGAGAAGTCTCTAATGGCAAGAGATCTAAGAGAAGACAATCCAATGGTTCTGTCTCTGGCTCCAGCTCTAACAGTTATCTTGCATGTGTAATGAAAAGTGGTAGAGTGAAGGTGTTTTCTCCATTCCAAGATCATTCAATCTCTGAATTTGAAAGTGATTCTCCCATATTGGCGTCGTGCTCATCCAGGTTGTACCTTTGGGTGTCCACTGCTTCGGGGATTATTGGCTTTGACGTTAACAGTGGTAAGTCAAAAATCACCGTGAAATACCCAAAGGTCGTGAAACAGGTGACAAACATTGATACTGTTGATGGAGGTGATGACCAACCATTTGCTGTTCTCGGTGAGAAGAGTTACCTAGTAAACAAGGCTGGAGAGCTTGTCCACACTTTCGAAGTGAGCAAGGCTTCAAGCTCAGTGCTTCTTAACAACGGGACCAGCATTGCAATTTCCAAAGGTAAAGATATCATGCTATTCAAAGGCAACAACTTCACGGAGACCAGTACGCTATCATTGAAGTCTCAAATCAAGACACTGCATTACATAAACGATACAAACATTGCTGCACTTTCAAAAACAGGTACCGTTACAATTGTCAATTTAGCAGCGCAATCATCAAGCACTATCTCGTCCAACAACAAAAAATTCCCATTAAACTTGGTGTTTTACCAGACTGGAACTGTGGTTGTATCTTACACTGGGGTAATTCCCGAGTTCCAAAGCTTCACGCTTGAATCTTGTTCTGAAAACCTCACAGTTGATGTTAAACAGGTTACAAAACAATCCAAAGTCATGAAGATAACAGAACCAATTGTCTTTGAATTAGAAGCTGTCGAAGAGTACAACGTGCGAGAATCCAAACTTGTCACCCTGGTTCAAGACTCAATCGATAACATTGAAGAGCTTTTCCGTATCTTGATCAGCAACGACAACGAGAACAAAATTCGGTACGTTTCTTCTGCAATCTCTCCAGAGATTGCAGTTCAGGTATTTGACGTTCTATCTGCTAGGGTACAATGTGATCCTAGTGAATCTGCAACGCTAAACACATGGCTGAAATGGATACTTGTTAACCACTCCTCAGTCATCAATTCACAGGCAAATCTCAAGCCTTTGAACGGTGCTTTGAAGAAGAGTCTCAAACAGTTACCTGATTTGTTAGCACTTCAAGGAAGACTGGACCTGCTGAGATCGCAACTCGTTCTGAGAGAACAGATCTCCAAACGTGCGGAGGAAAATGCCATTGCCAACAAGCAACAACACCATAGAGATGCTGTGTCCCATGCTGAGGAGTCCATTGTATATGTAAACGGTGAAAACGACGAAGCTGACGACGATGTTATCGAGGCTGCAGGAAACACCGAGAGTGAGCAGGAGAGCGAGGATGTTGAGGATGAGGATGAAGATCAAGACGTTGTCAGTGAAGATGACGATGGTGAACACGAAGAGTAGATAGGCACTAAAGATAGAAGAAATGGTTCTGGCGTCTGTGATTGCTGTTCGTAGCTCATCTCGTGTAGAATCAGCGCCTATTGCACGCTTTGATGCAAACAGCACGCAAACAGTACGCCAACAGCACGCACACGCTCATAACGCTCCCTCTGAATCGAGCCATTCCACTGGATTCTGAACCATAGAGGGTCTGCCTCTATGGTAAAATTCAGAAGGCAAGCATACCACTGTGAGCTGAGTATGAAAACTCGAGATTAAATATCAATTACCTTCTATAATCCTCATTCCAATGGCAGATTTGATGCGCATCCCACACAGATGAAAAATTTATATGCATGGAAGCGACTCCATTCGAAGTGTCAAAAATTTTTCATTCATTGCAACTTTTCTCTTCCTATACATTGTCAGTTGAAGAAACCACGGAGTAACAGTACAACGTCGTTTATAGCCATGTCTGAAGAACCGGAGAAGCTCTACTTCTCATACAACCACATCCACAAACTGTGTAAGGAATCTGCTGAGAAGATTAAGCAGTTCAAGCCAGACATCATCATCTCCATCGGTGGTGGTGGTAACATCCCATCTCGTATTCTTAGAACCTTTTTGAAAGAGAAGGGCCATAAGAACATTCCAATCCAGGTCATTGGTCTCAGTCTTTATGAGAACATGGGAGACGAAGATGACGATACACAGATCGGTAAGGAAGTTGTTAGAACACAGTGGCTCGATTTTGGTGCACTCAATGAGCACTTTGACTCCTTGATTGGTAAGAACATCTTAATTGTCGATGAAGTTGACGATACCAGAACCACTTTGCACTATGCTGTCTCTGAGCTTGAAAAGGATGTTCAGCAACAGGCAAACAGGTTAGGCAGAACGGAAAAGACAAACTTTGCGATCTTTGTGCTTCACAATAAGGATAAACCAAAGAAGGCGGACTTGCCAACCGATATCATCCAAGATCGTTATTACGCAGCAAGAACTTTGCCGGATAAATGGTTGTGTTACCCATGGGACGCTGATGACATTGACGACCATACTACAAAGGCCATCGCTCAGGGTTATAACTAAAGAGCATTTGTTAGGCTAATAATACTAGAGCACATAGATGCA
The DNA here is from genome assembly GCA_030569715.1 of Williopsis samutprakarnensis. NCBI lineage: Eukaryota > Fungi > Ascomycota > Saccharomycetes > Phaffomycetales > Wickerhamomycetaceae > Williopsis > Williopsis samutprakarnensis. The sequence goes on from JAJMLQ010000159.1 coordinate 50,657, forward strand.
AAAAAGAGGTATCTTGATACGATTTTATCCATATTTTATTTTCTCTGTACGCTGTAAAATACACTCAGCCAAGTTTACTCTGAAGTTCAACAAACTGCTGTGCCTGTGTTCGTAACATATCCTTCAGATCTTGCACGTCTGCTTTCAGCTCTTCAACTTGTTCAGTCTTTTCTCCAAGAATAACAAGCACTTCTTCATTACGTGTGCTCGAATTACTCAGTTCGGTCTCCAATTCAGCAATGCGTTGCTTATACTCTTGAACTTGTTCGTTGTCCTTCATCAGCGTTACAATCTCTTCATTGGCTGATTTCTTTTCGTTGGATAACTTGTGAACTTCCTCCTTCATTGTGGATAGTTCTGTCTGCAAACGACGCACTTGGAAACTCATCTTACTCAACAGTTGAACGTTGGAACCTCCACCTATGGCCGAAGACGAGTTCTTGAAAGAACCCTCGTTAAAAGTTGACTCTGCTTCATCATCCATTTCAAGTTCATCCAGGTCCTCCTGTTCGTCGAAATATCCCAATGGAGCAACTGAAGTCTTTCTACTCTGTAGTGGGGTAGTTGAGGACTCACCGAAGTTAACCTCCCGTGTTTCCCAGCTACCACCACGGTTTAATCTAAGAGATGAGGTTGATCTGTTTTTGGAGAAGTTTGGAGAAGAAAACGTTATCGGTGTTCCTTGAGACTCTGGAAGTAGCAGATGCTGAGGTTGGACTTGTTCTTGAATTTGTACCTGACGTTCTAGATTTTGAATCTTGTATTCAATTGCAGCTTTCTCCTTATGTTGATTGATTTGCAACTCCTCTAAAGTTTCCTGAGTCTGACTCAAAGATTTTGAAGCGTTCTGGAGTTGAGTTGAAACTTTACCATGATCAATGGTCAATTTGGAAAGCTTAGTTGATAAGGAATCAATTTCATTGGACTTCTCCTCCAAGTTCTTAGTCAATATGTTTGACTTTTGCTCAGCTTCCAATAAGTCAGAATTTAGAGACGCATTTTCATTCTCTAATGTGCTTATCCTATTCATCAATGCGGCCTCAATACTTTGCCAATTCTCAGTTGCGGATGTGTACTGCTTTTGCAGTACATCATGTTGTCGTAATAGTCTAACATAAGTCTCATCGTTTTTTGAAGTTGAAGTCTGGGCTTTTTCTGCTTGAAATCGGAGTTGTTCAATCTTTTCTTCAAGTCTAGAGATCTCATTTTGATGCTCATTTTTCGCAATCGACAACTTTTGTTTCTCACTCTCTAGCTGTTTCTTCAATCCGTTTATATCCTCGTTAAATTTGTTCTTCTCTAGGATCAAAGTTTCAGAGAGTTCTTCAACTTGTAGGGACAATTGCTTTGTTCTAGTGATTTCGTCAGCAAGTGTTGATTGTTCAGATTCCAATTGCTTCTTCAAGGCCTTTGATTTGAGTGAAGATTGCTTCTCTTCAAATTGTGCTTTTGCCAAAGATTCCTTTAGAGCACTTCTTTCTTCCTCTAATTTTTTAACCGTTTCCTTCAAATCAGTTATTTGATAGTTGTTTTCCGTCTCTGTGGATTTTAACTGCTTAATGGTATTGTTCAATTTCAACTCCTTCTTTGAGAGGTCTTCACCTTCTTTCATCAACTGTTGGATCTTTGCCTCCTGCTCCTTTATGAGATGATCTGATACAGAGTTTGAGCTGGACAACGATGGAGTTGAAGATCTCTCAGAAGAAAGAGTTTTCATTTTCTCTTGGAGGCTGTGTTTCTCCAGTTTCAGTGAGTCGTTCTTGGACTGTAATGAGATGAATTTGTTTTTAACATCATCAAGGAACTTAACCAATTCATCCTTATCCATTTCTCTGAAGTTTTGTTTAAATGGTGAGTCCGTTGATTCTTGGTGATCATCCTTGGTCTCGGTCTTAATGGCATCCAGTTTAGGAGCAGGGGGTGAAGGTGACGACACTGGAGAGAGATCTGAGTTCGGTGCCTTGCTTGACGATGCGATCCTCTTGGAAGACTTGCCAGCTTTAGCCGCTAGTGCCAATCTTTCCTGTAATGTCAGCCTTTTCTTTGGAACAGGTGCAGCTACTGGTTGCTTCTGTTCTGCTTGTTCTACTTGTTCTGTGGAGGTCAAATCCGTTACGTTTTCCTGTTGCCTTGGCTGTTGCTCTGCCTGTTGCTCCACCTGTTCAGACTGCTCTGTCCCCGTTGGCGGCTCATTGTTCTTCACAACATCACACGGACCATCACCAATGTTCTCTTCAACAACATCATCGTCAGCGTCATCACCTACACCATTCACTGCTTCAGTACCTTCACCATTGGCCTCGTCAGAAACCCGGTTGTCCTCTGTTTCAGCAACCGCAGATACCACCTCTGACTCAATGGAACCAAGCTCAACAGGCTTCACCTGTTGCGCCTTGTTGCCATTCTTATTGCCTTTCTTCTTAGCCATAGCCCTGTAGCCAAACTTGTCCTACTCGTATGCCAATTACAAGTGCGAGCGTGCGTCTTTATCAACTGAGACCACTCAGTGTGTTTTCGTGTTTATCTGTGTTTGTTGACCGCCCCGCTATAGGAATTTTGAGCCTTTGTACCCTGGTGTAATTTTCCTTGAACCACTACTAAGCCTCTAATTCACATGAAAACAACAACAATAACAACAACCGCCGCGAATGCGTATGCTGTTGGTGTACGGGTGGTTCGGGCGTTAGTTGATTTTCTGCCAACGCCTCTAACAATCCCATCAGCATCCACCCACCCAGGTCCGCAATCGGCGAGCGAAAATGGTCTTAACAAAACGCATGATGTCATTGTAATTTCGTATTATCAAATAGAAATGACGCTTAAAGACGATATAGCGGGTAACTGTGCTATATATTATATTTGCTGTATGTATGTTCGCTTTAAGTTCATGTATTCACCACTTAAATCTGCTGATAAAGATGAAGTGACCTTTTAAGCTTTGAAATTCGTCGAAGCAGAAAAAGAAGGCAGGGACACGCTTTTGAATGCACCTTTCAAGGCGCCTTAAACGTTAACGTAATGTCCTTTTCTTATCCTAATCAAAAGATTAGAGCAAATTTGATTCTTACTTATTATACTTTTCACAGCATGGCCAATGTGTGGAGATGGTGGTGAAGGACTTCTTTTCTGGTTGCATCGATTCTATATAGGTCCCAAGTAAAGATTAGCACTGTTGATATCAGACATGACTGTGCATAAGAGAGAATTAACTCCAGCTTATGGTTCTTTTTTTTGTCATTACGGTGGTGGGCGGGATTGAGTTAGAGCCATCTGTCTACACTTTAAACGCTCGCTTGAGAGTAGCAGCGGGAAGGGGATGTCTTTTTTGACGACGTACGTTACGCACAAAGAAATTAGGACAGACAGGCGACAAATGTACCTCAAAAATGAGACAAACGGACAAAGACCAGACAGACGGAGAGAGAAATGGCGGGAAAATTTTTGGTACGCGCCTCCACACAATTATATTTAACCCAACAATATCTCACTTTCTGTACATTCCCTTCCCACTAGCTTAATAATCATGGCTAATTGCTGATATATAATTACATATTTCGCTAAAGATCACCCGAATAATTAAAAAAGAGAGAGCGAACAAGGTGGAAGGCTAACAGTGTATGACAGTGTGTGTGTGTGCTTGTTGTAGTCATGGTTCCAGCTCAATCGCATCTCCTTCACATACGAAAGAGAAGAAGGGTGTGTCTCACGTGCACAAATTGCCGGTTCAGAAAGGTGAAATGCGATCAGAATAAGCCATGCTCAGCGTGCACGAAGAGAGGAATCCCGCCAGAACTGTGTGTCTATGAACAACATGCTCCACGAACTGAAAGCGGCGAAGGAGACTCCAAGAGAACGACTGGGCCAAGTGGGTTATCGGAATCTGATCAGCGTACAATGGCGTTACTACTCAACGAAAACAGCAAGTTAAAGAGAGAATTGGATGCTCTCAAGGCTCAAATGGCTGGTGGAAAAGATGGTCACATGGATAGAAAGAAGAAACTCCAGGTTAAGATACCGGATGCCTTGGTTATTAAGACCAATCGGTTAGTGTACTATGGCCCGACAAGCTGGAGGTCAATCATCCTCAACTATGGCCAGGACACGGAAATCGCAGAAAGCGCAGTGGCTTACTTGTCTAACATTAGACGAGAATGGAAGATCAAGATGAACTTGAAGAACATCTCGCCGCAGGAGTACGAGGATATGGAGACTGCGTATCCCGATGTCTTGTTGCGTAACTTGTCAAACTACTTACCGGAATTTGACGTTGTGAAGCAGTATATTGACATCTACGGAGAATCCTTTTGGAATCAGTGTATTCCGGTGTTGGATCATAACGTACTGATGAGAGACTTCTTGAAGCTCTTTACAAAGGACCCCAATACCAACAAATGTGTCATTTCTGTATATACAAAAAATGCAGACTATGCAAAGATTGCGCTTGTTTTGGCAGTGGTGAAGTATGTCATTCTGACGTTGAACCTAAGCTCTGATTCCGACCATTTCTCTGACCATGGCCAGTTAATACGGTATGCTGGTTCACTCCTGAGATTTGGCCGGTATGAGAGTCGTGCAACTCTGCCAGCGTTACAGGCGTTGATATTGATACATACATTAATGCCACTTGATCCAATGGATGGAGATGGAGATGGTGGTACAAGCAGTGCAATGTCTTTGAAGAATGCCGTGAATATGGCCCTGGCAATGGGGTTGCACAGAGATGTTGATCGTTTATTCAATGTTAAAAGTGTAACATACAGGGCAACTTTGAATAAGTTGTGGAGGTTTTTGTACTTTAGAGACACTTATGTCTCCTTGCATTTGGGTTTACCCTTGACCATTGATGATGATCTGGTTCATGAAAACTCGTTTGGACAAGCATCCGATGAGTACGAAGCTCAACTCGTGTTGATGAAGATTATAAGACGAGCTTGTAAGCTGTGTGCAAAGACAGAAGCCGTATATAGGGATGAATTCCTAGAAGTGATTGGCGAACTGCAAAGTTTTGATAATGGGGTTCTTCTCCGGATGTCTGAAGTGTTGAGATCTTGGAACTCACTTCCAACTCTGATGAACAACCAAATCGAATTTGGTGGACTGTTACTCAGACTTTCAGGCTTGAACGTCTTACACATGCTATGGGAAGTACTATCTGACTATTGCGATCCGGATGATACAGATAGGGATACCTACTCAGTTGGTAGTATGAAGTTTTGCACTCTATCGTTTTTCCACAACGTTGAGTTCATGTGGAATCTGAACAACATTACCCAGAAACTTGCCGAGGCTAATAACCAAAACGATGTCCGTCGTATGGTTGAGATCTCTACAACAGTGGTTGCGATGGCCAAACCGGTAATTTATCGATGTTATGCGACTCTGTTTGCCAATGAAATCAAATTCTTTGACACCCCACCGTTATCTGAATTACTCTTCAGAAAAATCTCGATGGAGGCTGTTGAACGTTTGGACCCATGGGATAAAAACAATTCTTTGGTGCAATCAATCACCTCAAGTGGGTACTCCAATCACATATTGGCACTGGTGTGTAAGTCTCTACTACACATTCGTAACGAATCGAGATTCCGTGTCTTCAACTTCAGTTTTACACTGTACTGTCTGTTGGCTGGTTACAAATTTTTCCAAGATATCATTGCAAAGAGGAGATCTAGTGGATCCACAAGTCAGGATACTTCACCAGCTTCAACTGTGGTTTCAGATGTACAACAGAAGCAGCGTTCACCACTACAGCTCCAGGACACAGTGTCACCACTACAGCGTCAACAACAGCATCAGCAACCTGTGCCGCCTCCCCCAATTCAACAGCAACAGCGGGGACCAATCGTTGGTCCAAACCCACTACAAGAGTTTATGTATTCTGGATCATCGTCTGCTTCCTCACAGCCATTGAATGAATACCAACCAATCCCAGGTAACGTTGTCTATGACTCTGCTAACAAGATTGACCTTTTCGAATGGAGAAACGATGCTGTCGATGAGCTATTCCGTGAATTGCTTGGAAAGGATGAACTCATCGATCTGTTCCAAGATGGTTCTATATATAATTCCTAAGAGCCACATAACGAATCACCACGACTTGATATCCTAAACCCCAGTATCCAGGCCTACTTGGACAATGGCTGTTGTTAGTAGGAGATCTGCAATATGTGCTTAGAAACACATACACAAGTCCGATGCCGGATGCTGTGCTTTGCCGTATATTCTCCCGGGTTAAAATTAGTCATACTTCATATGTTTCTTCCCTTCCCATAGCATCAGTATAGAAACAGTATAAAGAAGGGGACAATTGCACAATATCTGGGCTCTCTTAGACTGTGTATAAAGTGGCTGTACTGTGGTGATGAGTCGTTGTGGTGAAGCGAAGGCGGATGGGGAGCCTCGAAAGAGGCGGAAACGGGCTACACTCACGTGCACCAACTGCCGTGTAAGAAAGATCAAGTGTAATCAGGAGAGGCCGTGCTCGTCTTGTGTGAAGAGAGGTATACCTGGCCACCTATGTGTGTATGATAACGCCAGGTACCTTGCCGCGCTAGCTGATTCTCTTCCAAAGGAACAGGATGAAGTGCCTACGGCTGAAGAAATGAAGATGGAACTCCAAAGTCTCCGGTACGAATTGGAATTGCTCAAAGGCAAGAATGACAATGAGCACAACGAGGCACCACTGAGATTGCCTGAATGTGTGTCTCATAAGGTTGATCGAACTGTGTTCTATGGACCGACTTGCTGGAGAACCGCCATGAAGAAGGAGTCCAGGCATGCCGAGGTACTCAATGATGTTACCACGTTCCTGTCGAACAAGAGAAGAGAATGGAAGATAAAGCACCATTGGAAGAAGAAGCCATACGATGACTATGTTGCAATGGAAACAGCGTTCCCAGACGTGCTGCTAGGTAACTTGTGCCAATATCTACCGTCTTTTGATAGTGTGAAAGACGCTATGACGATGTTTGGATCATCATTTTGGATCAAATTCATACCAATTGTGGAGGAACAAGACTTGCTAAAGGACTTCCTGAAGATCTTTGGTAAGGAATACTCCACAGGTAAATGTCGGATCACAATCTCTACAAAATACGTGGATTATGCCAAAATAGCGCTGATAATCGTCGTGTTCAAACTTATGACGTTGACATTGAACCTCAGTTCCTTGAACGATGTCTTCTCTGACTTTGACCAGCTCGTGACGTTTGCTCATAGGCTTTTACGGTTCAGCAAGTCCAACACTAGGGTGACACTACCAGCTTTACAGGCAACGTTGTTCATGCACGCACTCATGGTTGTCGATCCATCAGATGGCGATGGTGGCGATGGTTCAAACGGCTCTTTATTATTGAAGAGTGCTATCAACATGGGTATCACCTTGGGATTACACAGGGATGTTGATGAGTTATATGCTACAGATACGTTACGCCATAGAATATTGTTGAGGTCGATTTGGAGGCACCTCTACAACATGGATACGCTGCTCTCACTCCATCTGGGTATACCGCCAAGCATTGATGATAGTTCGATACATCCAAACTCCTTTGGTGATCTAGATGAAGAATCGACCCTTCTATTGGAGCTAACGGGATGTATGAGGGCATGCTGTAGGCTTACGACAAGATCAGACCCGGTTTACCCAAGGGAAGTGCTTTCTATAATTTCTAGGTTTGAGAACTTCAACAACGGTGAATTGAAGCATCTCTCATCAAAGCTGGTCAAGACAATGTCAACACATGCCGTTATTACCGACATGGAAACGTTTAACGGTATCATTCATCGTATACTAGCTATTCATGTCATACATACATTGTTTGACCTCCTACTCGATGGAGTCCCCGCTGACGATCCAAAGAGGTCATTTTACCAGCTGTCTACTTTAAAGTACGATGTCTTGGGTATGACCTATCTCACTGAAACTTTACTGAATATTAGAGAACTGGCCTCACAGGCACAGCAATTTAGGCTTGGAGATCTGTCTTCAAGGTTGGTGGAGATGACGCTTGCCATTATCGGAATTTCAAAGAGTCTTGTGTGTAGATCATACCTCGCTCTTCTATACAACGAACTCCGTACCCTTAACGACGAACGACATGCTCCAGAGGAATTGAACATAACCCTGGAAGATATCGAATCGATGGATTGTTCTGACAATCGCAGTCCGTTGTCTCTGGTTTTCATGAGTGCAAAGCTCTCCAGTAACTTCCTTGTGTTATGGTCTAAAGCATTTCTCTTCCTCCAACGTTACTCTCCTGGTCGGGTTTTCAGCATGAGCTATTCTTTAATGGGGATGGTCACTGCATATAAATTCACAAGGAAGTACTTTACTGATCTCGGTGATGAGGATCTCATTGCAGATTCCAACTCCATTCTTGGATCAATATCTTCACATGATACAATGGTCTCTGTGTCCCCTGGTGCTGATTCGACGGCTGAAACCCCATCATACTTTCAATTGGCTTTACAATATGGAAGTAGCGTAAATGGTCCTTCAAACCTGCCCCCAGATCTATCGATGTTATCAGCGGAGCATGTTGATCTGCTAACCTGGCAAAACGAGTATGCCAATGACCTTCTTAATGATCTTCTAGGTAACAGCGTATAATTGAGCTCTACAAACCAACACCCAGCATGGACACGCAAAACGGTGAGTACTACCATGGTGATGAAACTTGCCCCTTATAGATGACCTGCAAGAGTTATATCAAGAAGTGGTTATGTTTTGTTACTGCAAATGAGTGTCTTCAGCTGTTATCAATCACCCCCTCCCGACTTTTCTGTCGAGAATGGCTCAACATTTGGATTTCATTGTTTGAATCAACACAATAATTATCACTGTAATTCCAATATCTCATTTAGATAGGTGGCTTAACAAGCCGCTTGCTTATGCTCAATTAAGGAGCAATCTTGTAATCTTCATCGATGATCATTGGTTTCCACCCATTGAAGACATCACATGCACGACGCAGTGCAGAGTGCGTTTTCATCCAAAGCACCTCGACAGCATTCATCCGGACATCACGTCTGCTGAGCTGTGGTTCAAGATCGGAATAAACGTACAAAATAAGCCTTTATACCAATATTAACGGTGGCTTTATATATCTCATAGCTGGATAGTGTTTGATTAGTATGTTTTATATACATAATGTGTGAATTTTGGTTAATTATTGCGTATTTTAATTCGATTTGGATATATTTCTTTACTGGAAATGTTAGTGTGTAGATTTTATAAGAAAATTGAAAAGAGGAAAATATCTATAATATTTGAGGATAATTCCAAAATTTTTAAAACAGTGATTCAATCTATCAATACAGTATTAAAACTGATTAAAGACGACACTGGACCATATTGGCATACAAAATAAAGTGTGTAAATTGCAATTACCAATCTGATAGTACAACTTTAGGTACTTCTCAGTTAGTGCACTGACCACACACTACAGTGGCCTGCATAGCTTCAAGAGATTGTTTAATGATAGACATGCAGAGCTAAATGGCACACCAATTACACGAGCTGGAGATAAGATCGTCATTTAGTCGAATACAACAATTCCAACTTCAAACATTCGAGATCTTAACCCACCAAAGCCCTAATATCAATGTTGACAACAGAACATACACCAAAAGGAACGGAGATTGGCTGGCTCTTGCCCGCTTTTGCTATATTCGCCTTGTGCGGTGTCTGGATGTCACAGCTTCTAAGGCACCGACAAGCATTCAGGTTATTGGTCGTTGCAATGGGACAATGAAGTATTCGCACATGTTCGACCACTTTCTAGTGATGAGACTCAATATTACTTACATACACCAGATGCCAAAGATCTTCTCCAGTCTTTGGAGATGGAACTAGCTAGAGCTCACTCCACCAAGCTATGTAACATGTGCTCCTAAATCCGTCCAAGAGCTCATCATGCATGTACTCCAAAGATACAATTTACAACACCTCATCATTGACAAAGCATAGGAACTCCCAACCACCCTAACCATGTCTTTATAACATCTTCGAATAACCCATCGACAAGTTTTAGGCATCTTAAAAAGACACCTTGCCATTCGAAAGGCTGGAAGTAAGCTGGTATAATTTTTATTGCGGAGCTGCCTTAGGTCCCTCTCTTAATTGAGCACAGGGTGAAACGGCTGCCGAATGACGAGGAATTCAGTAGAAGAAAACCACACACCAACACACATACGGTCATTCTCGGCATCTTGGATAATTGATTTATAAGCCCGTGATATTCCCACTGGGGTTTAATTAGAGGCAAAGTCACAATATTTGAAAGATATTCCATCACAGATATTTCAATTGCTACAGAGCTTTTCTCTCTTTTGTTCACCTCATCCTGTTTCCATAGTAACCTTTGAAAACTGAGTCACAGGCGGGCCGCAAAGCAAGGGAGCAAAAACCATCAAAACAAAGCATAAACAAACAAGCAAAAACAAAACAAAGCATAAACAACGGGTATTAACCACTGCTTCGAGTGGCGGACTGAAAGCGATAGGAAGACACCTTTGATTTGACCATCTTCTGAGCCTACAAATTCACTCCAAGGGGACTTTTCTGTTGTGTGTTCTCTTTTTTACTGTGAGGTGGGCTTGCAGTTTGTAGGACAAGGCTTTGAACCCATAACAAGGAGACGAAAAAGGGGAAGAAGAAGAAGGAGAAGAAGCATCAAGCCATCATTCTTTAACCATGAATTCTTCAACTCAGCCCGATTATTCGACACCGTCCAAGAGGGTGACTGTGTTTGAACCCGGTGAAGCCTCAAAAGAGGCTCTACTGAAAAGCAAACCACCGAGACCAAGCTTAATCATACCAACACCAGAATCTTCTCCAGTACAGAATATCAGCTGTTTATTGAGCCATCAACGGGACCAGTTTTCAACACCTAAGGGTAACTTTTCAATCACTGCATCGCCAAAGTCTATGTTCTCAACACCAATCACTGAAACTTGTCAATTACCAATATCACCAATGGCTTCTCCTATGAGGTCAAGCCCAACTCTACTGAAATACCTACCAATCTCTGCCTCGATACCACAAGAGGATGTGGAATCGCAGATTGAGGACTCTTTGATTGACGATGTCTTCAAATTTGATGTTTCAAAGAGAACAATAATTGGCCGTGGTTCTTACTCAACAGTGTTACAGTGCTCTTGCCAGGATAAACTTTTTGCCATAAAGATACCCACGGGGGTGAAAACATCAAAGTGGATCTTTAAAGAGATGCTAAACTACAAGATATTCCAAAATCATGCCATTGTTAACCACTTGGAATTGGAAAGTCTACCGATGTTGAACGTTTATGGAATAACGATGTTGGATAGATCGCATTACCCAAGGATTAGGTATGGAGAAACCGTGCCTTGCATAGTGTCAGAAAGGTTATCATATTCGCTCACCACATTGGTTGAATCCCAACCTGCTACTTCAACACCTCAATTACACATAGGCTCAAGTCTATGGTGGAGATTAGCAAAGCAGCTACTGAATGCATTACAATTGCTCAAAGATTGTCATTTGGTTCATATGGACATAAAACCTGCAAATGTCCTATTTGACAACACCTTGTCATCCTTTAAGCTGTGCGATTTGACTTCAGCTGCATTACAGGAAGATGTGATATCGGAGTACCATACGAAATTACAACTGGGTGCCTTCTACGACGTTACACCCCAGTACTGTGCACCTGAGTTGATGGAATCACCACCTCACTATCCTTCCTACAGTTCGGATTTGTTTGCCGCAGGCCTTACGCTATTATACGCAGCCACTGGTGAACAACCTTATTCTCAGGTGCTATTGTCTGTTGGCGTACCAAGCATCTATGTAACGGAATGCATCAAGAAGAACAAGGCTCTGGAGTTTGTCTCACCAACCGGTCTTAAAAGACTCCAATCGGACGCAAGAGCCTTCGACTTGATACAAAGAATGATAGTATCAAGGGACTCTTTGACAGAATGTATGGAAATTGTGAGCGACTCTGTACAGTGCTGACTGCAATACCCATATATATATACCTCACCAACATTTGAAGCTTGTTCACGCATACAAACTGGTTGAGATGGAGCTACAACATGGAATACATTCTCTTAATCATCCATGCTAATGACACTTTTTTATGATAATATATACCCAGACTTCTACATGTTCTTTATGACCTAATATGCAACGTTGTTGAGGCCCTTTAGGCCAAGTAGAGAACCACTGAGTATGTATATATATACATCACATTAGCAGACAAGATCAGCACCAGTCCCTACGCTCAATTGTGCCACCATACATCCGGACATATCAAGAGAGGAATGTAGAGAGAGATGTCCAGGTGTTTTCCACTTTCGAGAGAAATTTAGCAGTCACAAAACTCTGCACAAAAGAGACTCTTCATACTCCGTCGCAAAAATTCGCGAATTTTCCAAGTCTGTCTGGATCTGTACTGAAATTTACGCAGGGATTCTGCTCACACCTGTGCTCAGATTTACACACCCTGCCCAGACGCTCGACCAGTCTGCCTACCACTCCCAACTGACAAGCTGAAAAATTCTGTTAAGCGCAACACAATCTTTTTTCTGGCAAACTTTTCAAAAACAAGCACACTCTTTGAAAATTGTTAACCGAAACCTCTAACCATTTCAGAGACTACAACTCCACAACATAAGTCAAAATGGTATGTGTTTAGTGAGATGATGAAGGTGTACATGATGATTATTTCATAGTGGTTTACAGGGGCGTATGCTTTATACCGTTTAGTGTATTTGATGTGATCCCCAGAAGGTGTACCAGGAAGAGGAAGATGAAGATGCAAAGTTATTGAAAAGTTGAAGTGAGGAATACGGAGGAAGTGTAGATAAGAAACCCGTACTGAGGAAGCAGTGCAAGAGAGGAGATGGTTTTACTTCTGCTTGACCACTAAGAGTGTCATATGAACCATATCCATCGAATGTTGTTAACGATGAGAATCTCCCGATTTCCACCCCAGTGAACTTGCAGAAACAGATGAAATATGAATACATGTGCAATCCAACACTCTGTTTGTCTCAACAATACTAACTGTCTTTATATAGTCTTCCAAGGCTCAGAACCCTATGCGTGAATTGAAGATTGAGAAGCTCGTTCTCAACATTTGTGTTGGTGAATCTGGTGACAGATTGACCAGAGCTTCCAAGGTTTTGGAACAATTGTCTGGTCAAACTCCAGTTCAATCCAAGGCTAGATACACCGTTAGAACCTTCGGTATCAGAAGAAACGAAAAGATTGCCGTTCACGTTACCATCAGAGGTCCAAAGGCTGAGGAGATCTTGGAGAGAGGTTTGAAGGTCAAGGAGTACCAATTGAGAGAGAGAAACTTCTCTGAGACTGGTAACTTTGGTTTCGGTATCCAAGAGCACATTGACTTGGGTATTAAGTATGACCCAGCTATTGGTATCTACGGTATGGACTTCTACGTTGTCATGGGTAGACCAGGTGCTAGAATCGCTAGAAGAAAGAGAACCCAATCTGTCATTGGTAACTCCCACAAGACCACCAAGGAGGACACCATCCAATGGTTCAAGCAAAAATACGATGCTGAGGTTTTGAACAAATAAGAGTAAGGGCTTTAATGTGATTTGTGTAAAAAATAAAAAATCGGTTCATTCTTGAGTTCTTTATTAGTAGTGGATGAAAAAGATGATGATGATTTAAAGTAACATGGTCATTATAGCATTATTATATTAAACACACATGAGAAGTTGTAAACATTCACTCGGAAACGTCACCGATGTCGTTCAAGGCGAATGATGGGATTTCATCCAATTCTCTCTGATAAAAATCAGGGTTGTTTTCTTCGAGCTTATCGAATAAATCCATCCAAATGACGGGGGTATGTCTTAAGGATTCTTGGTTGGAGTTGAGATATTGCTGTGCCAATTCAAAGGTTTCATAGTTGACACGGGCCAGGTTTGAGAAGAGTATCTTGAGGTAAAACTTTAGAGATGCCAACCCTCTAAGGTATCCTTGATCAGCATCATTTGGATGCTTTGGTGGGAAAGTTGCTGTGGATGATTGGGACTCTGGAGTTATACATTGGGCAAAATCAATGATATGAACGCTCACTGTTGGCATATCTTCACCGTCATACATCAACAATAACGAGGATCCATAGAGTCTGTAGCCCTTCAACTGTAAAACCGCTTTTTCCAACTCATCGATATCACTAATCAACTTTGGAATTTTGATTAGTATAGAATACACACATTCACCATCGTACAAATACCTTGCGATACAAGCTGCAAACTGGAACCCAGCTCTAACACGTCGACCAAAATATTTATCCCTTTCAATAAAATGTTGGGATTTCTTATCCCAAATTTGTAGGCCGCAGATCCGAACACCAAGCTGACGAGAAGTTGTACTTGCACATTTCTTTCTCTGAGATTTCTTCTTCTTATAAGCAGCTTCAACACCGTATTGACGAGTACCCATCTTTAGATCCAAAACAGAGGGCTTTTTCATCCCTGATGTCAAATCTTCCAAAAGGATGAATCGTTCAATACGTTGTCTCTTGTGTATGGATCTTGAAGGCATCATCAGTGGTGACATGGCATCAGACAAATCGCCATCTTTAATTTCAGTCACAGAGCGTGATTCATCATCTGCTTCATCATCCATTTGAAAGATGGAATCACTTGTACGTCTATGATGTTGAGGGGCAGAATGCAATCTTGGCAAAGAATCGTGAAGTATATTCAACTCGTCATCCATTGTTTCGTTATTGTTGTTCTTGATATAGTTCTGTTCAACATGGGAATCAGAAAGTTGTTGACCTTTACCCTGATTTCTCTGTAGTTGTTTCATCTGGGCAGCTTTTTGCAAGTCAACTAATGAGGTGCTGTTCTTCTTCAACGTTGTTCCACTGTTGAATTTTGGTCTTCTACCCAGATCAGAAGATGATGCACTTAAACGATGTGGCCTCTGTTGAGCAGGATCCATGGGGGTTCTTTGAGGGTATAACCTTGGTGAAATTGAATGCTTCAAAGATCTAAAGCTTCTCCTTGAACGAATTGGTGCAAACACCTCCTGTAAAACCAACTCTTGTAATTTACGATTGACCGTTGTTGAACCCAAAGAGTTCACATTTGGAGAAGTTGGATTATTATGTTGAGACGTATTATAAAGTGCTCGTGGTGATTGGCAAGGTGAAGTTTCAGACATGTATGAGAATGATGATGCGGGTGATGGGACAGAACTTGAATAATGATCCCACAATGAGTCAGGAATGATATGCTTGTTATCATCTAGGACAACCTCTGGTGGCAATTCTTCTTGATAAGACGATGAATGTCTCAATTTCAGATTTTCATCACTTTTCCCCTCACCATCGTTCAAATCTTCAATCTCCGGTAAAGAGGTTGTGTGTTCTAGAGAAATGTCATTGAGCGAATTATTTGACTCATCAGGCTCCTCAACTAGTGTTGTATACCTCACGTTTAGAACACCGATATACTTTGGCATGAATTTTAAAATATCAGCATGATTTTGTTCAATAATTTCATACCATGTGTTCTCCCTATTGACAAGTGCCTTACAAACAGCTCTGTGCGAGAATCTGAAAATTGCTGTATGTCCACCAACTTTGTTTTTAAAAGGTGTCAATTCCACAGCTAACGAAAATTCAGTTTTGGGTTCGTCGTGCACCTCATCAAGCTCATCACCGTCGTGGAGATGGTGATGGTGATAGCAATGATTATTGAGGTGCAGATCAGGCGATTCGTCCTCATGGTGTTTATATTCATACACCTGTGAATCCTTTGCAAATTTAACGTAGGACTGCTCCCCTTCTTCTTGTTCCTCATGTATTGGATATCTGAGCATTTCATCTGGTGTCAAATTTGAAGGTGTTGCAACCACCGTTGATGTATTTGTCACAACACTGGCATCATCACTTCGTGTTGTTGTTGTGGATAGGTGGTCAAAGTCCAATTCCTCCTTTAAATGTATTTTTTCCCCTTCATGTCCCTTTGGGATATACGTTGCAGATGATACAGGTTCCAGAACAGCCATTGTAGCCTTAGAATCACCGATATTACCCAGTGCATGTACCATTTCAACCTGATCAGCGTCCTCATCATCATCTTTTACCA
Source organism: Williopsis samutprakarnensis (assembly GCA_030569715.1). Classification (NCBI taxonomy): domain Eukaryota; kingdom Fungi; phylum Ascomycota; class Saccharomycetes; order Phaffomycetales; family Wickerhamomycetaceae; genus Williopsis; species Williopsis samutprakarnensis. Next base: position 66,779 of record JAJMLQ010000159.1, read on the forward strand.
GAACATCCTCTGGACCCAAAGTCCGGCGTTTGTGTTGTTCCCTCTTTGTATGGGCATCGTCAAAGGGCGACTCCAACAGATGTGGTGCCACCAACTTCAAGCCCTTAATATCTGATGATAGGCGTGATACTGACGCCGCGGATATGCTCGGTGTTCTCCTTGTAGCGGTGTTGGTCTTCAAGGGGCTCACTATGGAGTGTTTCCTTGAACTTAAAGAGCCAGTATGATCATCAGAGATCTGAATCGCCGAGTTGCTTGTGTTGTCATTTCTAAAGAGTCGAAGCGAATGTGCCGCTTTCCGCCCTGTAAGATTCGTCTGTTGTTGTTGTTGTTGTTGCTGTTGTTGATCATGTTCTTGTTGTAGTGGCGGAGAACTTGATAAAGCCAGCGGTATGGCGCTTTGTTTATACTCGCTGCCCTTCTTGTCCACCATCTCCCAACTCAACCACTCCCTTTCGTTTAAAATATGTGCGGAATACAAGTAGATATTTGAAGAGTTATGTAATATGAATATAGAAACGCACAGGAAGTATTATCTCAGTTAGCGCCTCATTAACTAAAGATCTTCAACACTTTTAAATCTGTTTGTTGTTGTTATTTGTTGTTGTCTGAAAACCACAGGAAATTTTTGATTTTCAGTTTGTTTTGATTTCCCGCCCAGGTACAAAACACCTCACAATTTCTTCCGCCTAGAGAAAAATTACACAGGCAAGAGATACACACAGTTGGAAAAATTTCCATTGATAAGGCTGAGTTCACGGTATTGAAGAGAGCTCTGTTAAAATTGATGTTCTATATACTTATATTTAAGGTATCAGATCAAACATTTATTCTTTGGGTAGTACAATTGAGTCGGAGAACTTCCCCAGGTGGTGTGTTATGGACGACTTCTTGCGCTTATCTATGAATTCCTTAGCGGGCTCATCTCTGCACCTCCCCCAGTAGCACGGGCAGCATGGGCAGCACCGCAGCTGGCTACAAATCGCTGGGCAGAGGGTGGGAGGTGCAGGGGGGAGCTGTTAGGCAGCGGATCAGGGTAGATACTTAGAGGACGATAAAACGTGGGCAGTATGGGCAGCAGCAACAACAAAAAACAGCAACAACAAAAAACAGCAACAACAACATACGAGGATAACTTTTATGTCACAAATGATTTAAGAAACGTGCGTGGAGGCGAATCTTTTCATTTCTTATCGTTCCAACCCGCTTTGTTCCTTCAGCAGTTCTATACCCAGCTGAACGTTCTTTTGTATTCCTTGAACCCACCTGTGTTGCAAGTAGTTGAGAAGTGGATGTGCCTCCTCTTGTTCCAACTGCCTCTGCGAATTGATACTGTCAACCTTGCGTCTCTTTCGAGAGATCTCTGTACTTAGAGAATCGTTCACCTGGAACTGTTGCTCGTTGCACTGTATCCATTGAGATACGCATTCGTCTTGACATATCCGTAAGGAATTAGCTCGTAGATAGGTATAACTCAGCAGTATTTGTAAACAGTCCGAATCGTCCACTTTGTTGTATCGCTGCATGTCGATTCCTCCCAGCGTGAAGTCCTTAGATACAACTTGATCCTCTGTCAGATCGTCCAAGATACCCGATGCCGTAGGCATCGGATACAGAGACTCCACTGATGGATGCATCGACTCTGTGTTTCCAACTTCTTCCAATATCAACCGTTCGACCTCGTGCCTCTGGTCCTCACTGAGATCCCCATCAATATCTATCACCACTGTTAATACACCGTTATAAACACAACACACAAAACAAAAAAAAACCACCAATGGCTACATACATGGTAGAGAGTCCAAAGCTTCGTATTCCATCATCAGATTAGCTTCCAACTCCAGTATTGCTCCAGTTTGCCCACACTAACGAGCTCTTCTCTCTTCTTCATACAAATTAAGCAGTAAAAATTTCAGGACATTGGCGCAAATGTCACAGTGTGGCCCACACCGTGCAAAATGGCGAGGGCTCCCTGTTGAAAATTTTTGTTTTCGCCAAAATGTCCAACGACAAAAATTCAAATGTCCAATCAAGGTTCCCGTATCGTTCGTTGAAAGGAGGGATTGTATACTAAGAATCTCCAGACAGACAATGTTTCGTCTAAACAGATCGTTCTCATGTTCTTGTAAGAGTCTTCAACAGGCGGCTGGCTCGTTCGAGTCTGCTACAACGGCGTCTTTGGCCAGAGAGCAGATTGATGCCTATGTGCAATATTTCAGAACACCAAAGGATTTGAGACCGCTGGTGTACAGGGAGAAGAATGCGAGTCATTTACTGTCGAGGGACCTTTGGGATGAGGTTGCAAAGAAGCGTGTTGTTCCATTAGAACCACCAGCTGTTCCTTCGAAGAGCGCGTTGATCAAGATCATTTTGGGATCTACAAACGCAGAGGAGTTGAAGGAGTCGAGAAATTTGCTGTTAGAATTGTCGAAGAAACCAAACTACACGTCACCTGATCATATTGATGCTTTCTTGGAAAAATCAGCACAGCTGAGAAAGTTTCCACACGCCTTGACGTTTATCTACTCTCAACCATCGCTCAGACAGAGATTAGACTCTCACAACCTGAACACCATCCTGGTGTACCTTTACATCAACGATAGAAAGTCGTTGTTGAACAGCGTTTCGAAAGCTCAGGTTGCATTGGACAAGATCCGCAAACCTAACGCCATCACTGACCTGCTAAGAGCATCGTTATACCTCAAGCATAACGAACAGGTGCCAACTGATCTGAAGGAGAAGATCACCTCTTCCTCTGAGTCCGTTTCAATCCCACAGATCTCGCTAGATAAGTCCATCGGTGCGCTTTCAAAGGATTACAACACATACAGAAACAAATACTTGGAATTGGCACCAATTGCCATTGAATCCTCCAAAGACGAAACCTTGGCCAGCCTTCAACTCGTCAAGGACATTTCACAGTTTGTCGAATCTTTTAAACAGCTCCAACACAAGATTCAACTCAAGGATGCATTTACTGTGCTGAAGAACAAGAGCATCTTCAGAAGACCAAAACAACCTTCACAAGAGGTTAAGGCTACTGAAGAAGAAACCAAAGAGGAGTAAATAGGAATAATTAAATCCATGTACATAAGACATAGTTAAAGGCCTTGTATTGTTGAAGTAGCTGGGATAGATTCGTATGAACCTGTGGGCAAGGGGCCCACAGTCGCTAGGCTGGAAGTCCCGCTAACGGCACCCTCGCTAGGCTGGGGGAACCGAAAGCCTAAAGGGAAAATTTTTTGACCTCTCAAGCTTTCAGCAGAGCAACAAGGCGAAGGGGAAGGAATTCACACAGAAAGGGCGCCAGTGGAATCAAATATGAGTGAAGTTCCCGTACAAGCACCTGCTGCGAAGCCGGAGGAGAAGAACACCGCCTCCCAGGCTGAGGAAGGAGAGAAGAAATTGACGAATAAAGAGCTTAAAGAGTTGAAGAAGAGACAGAAGTTGGAGAAGAGAGCAGCTAGAAAAGAGAGCAGTGGTATTCCAAATCAGGCGGATGAGAAGGCTGCTAAGGGTAAACAGAAGTCTCAGCAGCAACATCAGCAGCAACAGGCTTCACACGGTATGATATCCAGAGGTTTGAAACAAGAAGTCAACACTTTGAAGAAAGTTTCACTGTTTTCACACTTGGAGTCGAAAGAGCAGAGAAACGAACTATCGTTAACACAGTCCCAGGTGACGAACCTCATACACCCTGCTGTGCTCTCATTGACGTTGAAATACTCTGGGTATTCAATTGTTGGGTCGATTCCAAGGTGTAAGAGTATGCTCAGGGCGTTTGAAAGGGTCATCTCTGAATATCAAACGCCTGAGGGAACAACCTTGACCAGAAACTTGACCAATTATCTCGGATATCAAATCGACTATTTGAAGACTGCTAGACCTTTGTCTGTGGCTATGGGAAATGCCATCAGATGGCTCAAACAGGAGATCTCACTGATCTCCATTGATACATCTGACTCGGACGCAAAGGCTCAACTCGTTGAGAAGATTGACACTTTCATAAAGGAAAAGATCGATATCTCTGACAAGGTGATCATCCAGGCAGCATCTGCACACATCCAGAACGGCTCGACAGTCCTCACCTTTGGACAATCGAACGTTCTGAAACAATTGTTTATCTATAACCATGAAGAGCTTGGCAAGAACTTCAACGTTATCGTTGTGGATTCTCGTCCTCTGTTCGAGGGCAAGCAACTCGCTGAGGAGCTATGTACAAAGGGATTGAAAGTTCAGTATGTGTTGATAAACTCACTCTCCTCTGTGATACAGGACGTTGATACAGTGTTCCTCGGTGCCCATGCAATGCTTTCTAACGGATTCCTATACTCCCGTGTAGGTGCTGCACTCATTGCAATGAAGGCTAAGAATGCCAATATCCCTGTGCTTGTCTGTTGTGAAAGCATCAAATTCTCTGATCGTGTTCAACTGGATTCTGTAACATTGAACGAGATGGGTGACACTGAAGATTTGGTGAATTGGAATCAATTGAACCACGTTAAGAAGTCGAGTGTTGCCCTACGTAAGTTCATCGAGACTCATGAGGAGAAGGATCAGCAACAACAGCAACAGCAAAAGTCAAAGGTCAAATCAGGTAGTGCGGAAGCTACACTGGTGAAGGATGAGATGCCATTAAAAGATTGGAAGACGAACCCTTGCCTTAACATCTTGAACATAATGTACGACCTTACACCACCGGAGTACATTCAAAAGATCATCACCGAGGTTGGGGCGTTACCACCATCTTCAGTTCCTGTCATCTTGAGAGAGTACAAGGCTTCAACAGTTTAGTTGTATAGTTATTACGTATAATGTACATCGAACGGTATAGCTACATTTGCATTTTCAATTGGAAACAAACACAGGTAATCACTCCCTGTCTTTTTATGTTAAAAAGTGTTTTATTGCTGAACATACACCCCCCTCTTCCCTCATCACAAAGTCCCATTTTCTTCTTTCATCTTTTGAACCTTCTCCTCTAGTAAAGCCCACTTGTGCTTGTTCTCAGTCTCTCTCTTCTTGTTCTCCTCAAGAGATTGATGGTATAACAGGACACAGTGGTCGTACAGGATTGGATTTGAATCCATAAAGATTTTCAACGCGTTATAAGCCAATGAGTGGATTGTTCTATTCCAATTTCCAGAAGATGAAATGCTTTGAAGGTCATCATCATCAGTCATCTTCATTTGTCCATTTTGATCTGCTGCTGAAATTTCATAGAGGGCCGAGAAGATGATTGGAAGGATTGTTTCGGCATTATCAGTGACAAGGTTCAAAAAGTATTCATTGTTCCAATAGCTCAATACCTTCTCAGCAACTTGGAAATGTGGGGATGATATACATTTGGCCAACTGGACGAAAAGTGGAACTTCAATCTTGATGAATTCTAAAGGCTCAATGACTTCACAGATATCTTCGATCTCATTTAGAAACATGAGCTCCTTTGTAGAGTTGGTTTTTGGCCAGAATCTTAATAGACCCATGATCACCTCTTCCGTAAGCATTGGATCCTTCTCCAAGAATTGCACTATGCAATAGGCTAACTGAGGATGGTATAACGAGATTGATCTAACTTTGTGCAACGGGAGCATAACTCTAGCAAGGAAGATCTTGTGCTCTTCTTTCAATGGGAGGGCAAAACCATTAATAATGGAACCCAAGATTTCCAATATCTCTGCAATTCCGTTAAACCTTTCAGTTTCATAGATGAATTGTAAAAAGATATTGTTAAATGACCTTCTAATAAAGCTTCTTAGTGATAAGAACTTACCGTAGATTCTGTGCAAAGTTGTCTTTAAACAATCACGTTCTCTTGGATCCTCGGAATCGAATAACTCCAATAAATTAAGGACGAAATCGTGATCGATGTACTGTTTGGCCAAAGTGTGGTTAAAATCAGGGCTCTCCAAGAATCTTAAAAAGAATTCATAAACCACTTGCATATGAGGCCATGCAACTTCATTGATTGGTTCATCTTCATCTGGATCATAAATATCACCAATTGGATTGACAGGAGGTGGTATAGGTCTGAACAAATTTGTTTTGAACATATCCACAACGTGTTTGTACATCTCATCGGTATATGTGAAACGATTACTCGAGATAAATTCAATCAGCTCCTGTAGTGTGACTCTTTTGATCTCTTTACCATTAATATCGGATGAAGGATCGTTAAAGTCAAACATAACGTTACACTGGTCCACTTTCAGGATGAATAACTCCAGTCTTCTATCTGCAGGTACTTCATCAAACGAAGGTAACTTGGTGATTTCAGTATATGAAGAAGGCTCAAACCTAGAAGAAGAGTGTCTCTGTGGAGACTTTATGAGGTCAATGTCTCCTTCAAGCTTACCCGTTGGCAATCTATCAAAGGAGTGGGACGCGCGTGGCATAGTTACATCAACATCAGCGTTGTGTATTGCAACGTCGTTATGATATGCTGTTGAGTGTGGCGGAGTCACATTGATATCGGGGATTTGATTTATAACTTGAGGCGCAAATTGAATTGTCTTTTGTGGCGGTTGATCTTGTTGTAATAATGAGGTCTGTTGACCCTGTTGGAACTGTCCATTTGCCTCTTGTTGAACTTGGTATTGGTCATGACTCTGATTCTGATTTTGACTTTGGTCCTGTTGGATACTTTGTTGTTGTTGTTGTTGTTGTTGTTGTTGCTGCTGCTGTGGTGTAGCCCTTGGTGTTGACGGTTCTTGTTGGCTTAACTCTGGTGAAACGTCACGGTTTGACTTTTTAGACACCCCTCCAGGGGAACCGACCTGTGCACCAGCACCAGCGGTTGAAGGAGTAGAAGACAAACTCGATCCGATAGCCGCCGTTGTTGATTTTGATCCCTTCGAAGGAGAACTCGTCATACTATTCCGAGGTGAAGAATTACTTGAGTTAGATGACGAGTTGGAAGGTGAAATCTTTGCAATTGAGGAATGTTTCTTATCTTTTGACTTCTCCTTGTCTTCATCTTTATCCTTCTTCTTTGAGCTTAAGGATCCCTTTCTCGAGAGCTGAATAATCATGTTAGTATTATCACAGACAGAAGAGCACCATACACCATGAGCTAAAGGGATATGATACACCTTCATACTCAGATATGGTAATATAAACGAGGTACACCGAGCACGAGATATAAATACATACCCTCTGTTTGAAGCCTTTCATCATCTTGTCTGAGGAATTATTGATTCAGTGGTTTTCGTTTGCCTTTTGTAACTTCCCCGAAATGATCTCTTTAACCGCTTTTCCTCCCCTTTGTATATAGAATCTGTATAGTTTGTATAGTTTGTTGTTGTTGTTGTCTAAATAGTTTGTTTGTTTGTTGTTGATAATTATCCTTAACCGCCAACTGATTTTTTCTCTCTGTCCTGTGGCCTCGAAAATGCCAACTGATCCCCAAAAAATTCGGGGGCCACGCGTGTTGGTGTCCGGTTGAGGGAAATTTAAGGGGAAACTTTTTTATGTGGGTGGATTGAACAGCTCAAGATAGCAACAATTCCTTGTACAATGGGGGGGGGGGAACGTCGGGGTTCTCTATCACCAATTCTTATACAACTTTTGATGGTACAAGGCACGCTTTTGAATGTTTACTACAATTGGTTTCTATTGAAACAATAGATAGAAATATGTGGGCTTTCGTGTAAAATCCACGGTCTCCTCCCTGTTTCATATTCACCTATCACAACCAACTTTGGCAAGTCCCCCAGTATTAGTGGCTATACATACATTGTCATTATATAATCACATGTGTGTCGCGTACCAAAAGTGTGGCCCCGACGAGTAGCCTCGGTAGAGCGAGTGGGATGGGAAGGAAAGAAAAAAATATTTCACTGCGACTACTACACTAGTTTTTCCATCCAGGTTTCACAATTATAGACAAGTTGGACAACACAAGGAGTAAGTATATTGACATCAGATGGAGAGCTTGTGCTTGTATTTGCAATAATGAGCAGGGGGAGCATATGTATGAATTAGTGATGAGACACCTTTTCCGATTTGCAAATTTCTGAAGAGCGCTTGTCCTTAAGGATGAGTCCTCGTCCAGTGTTGAAGTAATAAAGAACCGCTACTCTGAACCTTGAAAAAAAGTTTCGCTCCCTCAATGCGATCCATCAGACATGTGAAATTAAGCATATCCTGGCATTAACGTACTAACTAACCCGTTACGTCAAAAAGTAGGTCATATTCTATAGAGTTGAATTAATCCGAAATCCCTGTTGTCCAAATCTAAGACCGTTGTAGTCGCTGTAAGCTATTCATTTAAACTTTTGCGATGACAATCTTTACAAGCAATCCATCGGTATCACAATATATCCTAGACATGACGTCATTATCATTGATTTCAACACTCACCGAAAACTCATAGCCGGGCACCAGTGAATCAAGAATGAGCCCGAGGGAGGAGGGCGCGGTGCGGCTACGCCTATTAAAACTTCGAGAACTTACCGATAAGCGCACACCTTCCTGATTGGGAAATGATTAAACATGAGCGCGTCTCAAAGTTGCTCCAAAGTGCAACTTTCTCGTTGCTAGGCTGCACAGGCTCCTCATCCCGAAAGTTCAGTAACGTGTCCATTAGGAAAATCAAGCGTACAAGGCGTTCAGAGGAACGTACACTAACATTTAACATCAACACCAATATCAGCTCCCCTGGGGTCTCTGTCGTGTTGTTATGGAGTATTGCCACGTAACTGTGTATGGTCATTTAGAACAATCGGAAGACCAATAATATATAGAACGAGAAATCATGCCAAAGTATGCATGGAACGCAACCAAGTGGCGTAATTTCCCTTCACAATCAGCAAAGCTGTCGAACTTTGTAGGGGGGGGTGAGGAGAGAATGAGCAGATGCGCGAAAAGGGCTGCCTGCCTAAACCTGTCCCATTCTAAAATTTGGACCTCCCTCCAGGGTGGTCCCAGGGGGAGATTCGCAGACAGAGTCACTGCCAGCCCGCCCACACCCCCTTGTACATAATACAACAGCTGCTGTTCACAAGTTTTTTTCCGCTTTAAAACAGGGGGAAAATTTCAATCCCTTCTTTCTTCTCCCCCTTTCCCTCTTTCCTCTTCCTTAAGAAAGAACATAGCAAAGTTCGATTGTAAGTGTTTATGAATTGCCTTGTGTTGCTGGAAGATACCCGTTTTATTACTGATAACAATGGTGAACTCTGGCTCCGCGTGTGTGTGTGTCTGTGTCTACGAATTAGACTCGAAGGGCTATTAATAGTCACCCTGTCGCTCCTTATGTGAATGGGGAGTGAGGGAGTTTGGTTGTATATATAATGCCACCACACCGACAATAAGGGATTTTACTTCCTATATTCTGCAATTTGAAGACCATTGTACTAACATTGCCAAAGCTGATATAATGCACAGAACCTATTCATTAAGAAACACTAGAGCTCCAACTGCTTCCCAGTTGCAGTCTCCACCACCTCCACCAGCCTCCACAAGAAGCAGATTCTTTGGTAAGGGTGGTATTGTCAACTCAATCAGACGTAACACCGCTGGTCAATTTGGTCCAGAACTTTCCAGAAAGCTTTCTCAACTCGTTAAGATTGAAAAGAACCTCCTTAGAGGTTTGGAAGTTGTTGCCAACGAGAGAAGAGATGTTGCTAAGCAATTGTCTCTCTGGGGTGAAGACAATGACGATGACGTTTCTGATATCACCGACAAGTTGGGTGTCTTGATTTACGAGATTGGTGAGTTGGAGGACCAATTCATTGACAGATATGACCAATACAGATTGACATTGAAGTCTATCAGAGATATTGAAGGTTCCGTTCAACCATCCAGAGAGCGTAAGGACAGAATCACCGACAAGATTGCCTACTTGAAGTACAAGGACCCTCAATCTCCAAAGATTGTCGTTTTGGAGCAAGAGTTGGTTCGTGCCGAAGCTGAATCCCTTGTCGCTGAGGCTCAATTGTCAAACATCACCAGAGAAAAGTTGAAAACCGCCTTCAACTACCAATTCGACTCCTTGAGAGAACACACCGAGAAGTTGGCTTTGATTGCCGGTTACGGTAAGGCTCTCTTGGAGTTGTTGGATGACGCTCCTGTTACTCCAGGTGAGACAAGACCGGCTTATGACGGTTACGAGGCTTCCAAGCAAATCATTATCGACGCTGAGAACGCATTGGCTTCATGGACTTTGGACCAAGCTGTTGTCAAGCCAACCTTGTCCATAAGACACACCGATGAGGTCTATGACGATGAAGAAAATGAACAAGAACTCGCTGATGCTGAGCAAGAGTGGGCTGAAGGTGAAACCGAAGAGCAACCAGCTCAAGCTTAAGCGAAGTTGGCTTTTTCACCTTTTTGTTCATCAAACTGTTATTTACTAATCTCTGTTTTTTAAAATGTCAAGATAGATAGAAGAATGAACACTTTATTATCAACATCACCTTTTTTTGTTGCTGCTCTCTTCTTGTTCAAGTCCACTAACTGTTTTTTTATTATCACTTGTACTATCCATTTCATATAAAGTGTGTCATTGTGTTGCTTTCTACTTTATCTTTGATGTGATTCTTTAATCTTTACTTTTTTTTTGTTTGACTCAATGTTGTGTGTTATCTTTAATGAGGCTGGAAAGAAGGGGGCCAATGTTGGAATGCTTTCGAAGAACTTGAAGCATGACTGTACTATTTTTTTGTCATTGTTTTATACTGTAAAGTGAAAGGAGCTTCCAATAATATATGCCTTTTTTATTGAAAACATTTGTAGAAAAAAATGAGAAGGGAGAATCATCTCTTTGGTATCTTTACAACTTCAATCTTGAGACTCCTGTGTGAAGTGGTTATGGGTGTATAGTTGTACTTTTGTACAAATTTCTTATCAGTTGATGAAGTCGCACTTAAATTCTTTGGAGGTATCATTATTCGATCCTCATTGTCATCACTGTTATCAGATTCTGAGATGATAACAGGTGTATCTTCACTAACTGATTTCCTTGGAATCCTGATAAGCAGAGACGGTGAGTCCTCGTTGGAATCGTAACCATGTGTCCTTACCCTCATTATGAAGTCTAAACACGTTGTTAGCACCACTTTCCAACCTTCAGCTTCAACAACGAGTTTTAACTCATTTTTCGACGTGGATATGGAACTTAGACGTAAAGTTTCAGGGGTAGATACAAGCATGATATTGACGAGATGAGGTTTTAGGACATTCATCAGACTTGACAATTGGGAGTTGCTCAGATAGATGGGAGAGCTCGATTTCAACCTAATCAGTGCCTTATGGTTCTTCGTCTGAGCTGATGATATCACAGCTTCGAATATGACATCTATAACATGGTGTTTCTTTGTTAGATTTGTACCGAAACAGTGTTTGTTCGTTTACTTACCTTGTTTCAAGGATTTGAGCACTTCCTTCCTGTTGACGAAAACACGACATTGCAAAGCTGATGACTTTGTCAGCTGTACAAATGTTGTTCTGGAGAAACAGTTAGTTTGTGATATTTAACACCTTACCGTAGAAACTTACACAGGTGACATTTGCTCTTCCCGTCGTCTAGTAGTAGTTCTTGTTGTTTACGTGCACTTGTTGATCGGGGAAATTTTAAGCAACTCATAAATAAATAGGGGGATACTGGTTAATACGTAAAGGAGGAACAGATGCCATGGCAACAAGAGAATCAGTAGGCAAATCAATACCGGTGTCTTCACCTCTACAACAATCTGTACAGAGTCTACGTGTACCGCCACGGATCAACTCATCTCATACTGACGGTTCAACACCACTGACATCTTCACCACCTCAAACCTCGTCAGGAGTTGGTACGAAAAATCACCAGAAGAAACCCTCAAGAGTGATTAGTGACGATGGGAGTAGTATGAATAGGTTAGTGGATCAGTTCTATGAGCAGAGTGGTAATCATACAGCCAGTTCACGGCTTAATACCCCATTTATATCAAGAACAAATACCCGAGAACAGCAGAGTCCAAAACAGCCAATCAATATCTTAAAACAGACAAAGTTGTTGACAAATGATAACTCGTTAATCGTCGAGGATGTCAATAGATTGGAGAAGAGGGTACTGAAATCTGTTCGGGATCAAGTGGAGATGAATAAGAGTGCAATCACTGATGATAAGGCATGCTTTGTTCAACTACAGCGTGAAGTTGAAGAGACTAGAAATAGAATATCACGGTGGTTGAAATTGGTGTTAGAGAATACAAAGCTTATAGATAACGAGTACAAGGAATTCGAAAAGGAGGTTGATAGATTGTTTGGGACATTAACTGTGCTGGATCAGTACGAAATTGCCGTGAATTCAGCTAGACAGAAGCTCGTTGATAACAAGGCTCGATTGGAACAACTGTGGAGAGTTGTTGAAGATCTTGAATCTCTGCAGAAGAAGCAGAAACAGAATATCAGATCGAGAAACAAGGCGATGTTATGGTCTGTTGTAGTGGTGTGTATTGCTATAACGCTGTATAAACTGGCAATTGTGGGGAGCCATCGCTTATTTTAGAACGAGCAAATTATATACCACGTCATTATTCACAAAAGAGCCTTGATCTTCTCCTCAATAACAGAGATTGGAGTAGAGGACTCAATTGATGTATCTCTAAACCCGTTGAAGAAGACAGTTGGGGTAACATGGACACCGTTTTGTCTACCAATTCTCGTAAACACTTTCAAATCGTTGCTAGCAGCATTACCAGTGTTTTTATCCTCATCAACCTTTGTGTTGATGGTCAACTTCTCCAAGAATTGCTCCCTTGTATACTTTGGCTTTGTTGCTGCAATGACGGAGTCAAAGATCTTTGCATAGATTTGGTTTCTGGTCAAATCCGCAGTGGCAGTATCGTAAAACTGGTCAATGTTCTTGAAGAAGAGATAACTAATCTCCAAGAAGGATTCAGGATCCAATTGAGCAACGACAAGACTGGCTTCGTGAACCAAGTTGGAAGTTGGATGCCACACCTGGACATAGTTGTGGAAAACCAACTGGATTTTGGAATCAAAGTCGGTCTTCACCTTTGGATACAGGTTTTCATACCAATTGATGAAGAACTTGGCAGAGAATGGACATGTATAGTCCAAATAGATATCAATCACGTTTGGTACGGTTTTCAACTCCTCAAATTTAGGAACGACATGGGAGGCATTGAACTTTGGTGGGAGAGTCATTGTTTTAAGTCAGATTGTAGTTGTAAGCAACGTGTATGGATTAGAAAGAGAAGGAAAGAAAGCACAATGAAACTTTGCAACTCAGCTTTTCTTATATATGGCAAGAGCCACAGCTTGGGGTAAGATACCCTTTTTAATTTTCTTTCGGGCTTTGCTCAACGAGACATAGTGGCCCACACGGGGATTCCCACAGTAGAACAAGCTTTTTTTGACTAGAGGAATCAATGAGTTTACCATGTGGATTAATAAATGAACCAATTGAGGACCTTCAAACCCCCCTCGGTTCATTGTGATCAGTTACTTTGTGAAGTGGCCTGTCAGTGGATTTATAAATCTGACTGTGTGTCTAATTTTTGAGCGAGGAATTAAATGATGCTTTTTTCCCAGGAACAGGCCTGAAGGCAGTAATAAAACAGCTGCTCAAAAAGTGCCATTTAGTGGTGAACTTGTTCTATTTTGTTCACTGTCGGTTATTTCTTGACAGGAACGAAATGTCATAAATTGAACTTTGGACAGGGAGTTAACCATGTCCAGCATAAATACAACACAATCAAGCCTACCAAGTCCGCCACATAGCGTGATTTCATGCAGTTTATATACCCCAATAGCCATTGTTTCTATGGTTAACAGTAGTTTTGCTCTATAACTACAGTGGGAAGAGTCCTTACTCTATGGCTACTATTCGCAATGAAGAGAAAACATTCACCCCCAATCAGAGAGGCGAAAGCTCTTCTAGCGCCTGGATACAAGACTCCATGTCTCTGTCAACAGAGATATCAACAGAGATGTCAACGGCTCCAGAAACATAGTGATCAAATGTCTGGTTTCCTCCATCTAATCACATCAAACACAGGAGTGCGTCCATGCTTCTCTAAATAAATTACTGCCCTTTTGTGCCCTAGGCACCGAATGGGTATATTTCCATTGACGTTTTAACAGAGCCAAATTTAGAAGGTTTGATTCGATGGATTGATATTGCCATTTGGTAATTTATGATGAGAGACTTCAAATTGGCTGTGGTTATCCACTAGAGGCTTCTCGTGGTGAACCTCACAAGCAGTGACCTGCTGGAGGCTTGTGATGATGATCCTCGCAGGCAATTATCTACTGAATGCATACGAGAATTGTGCTTAAGAAAAACCAGTGTATATAACCGATGGCACTCTGAAATTGGCACACAGAGGGAACGATGTGTTGTCGATATGAGCCTCGGTGGTATGTAGCCATACATATCCAGTTGCCAATGGATTGACTGTGTCATTCAGAGTTAGAATTATACGTCTATGACATACAATGAGAGGCCCGTTGATGGTAAACTACGGGGACTTAATCCAGAAATCTATGATGAATGAGCTTCAAATACGCCCCGTTGCCCTGTTGCCATGGTTTATCCTGATTAACTAGAATCGTGGATCCCTAGCTGATACTGCACCAGCTAATGCTGGATATGAAAAACTCACAGGATAGGATGTTCTGCTATATATCTCAGCCAGTTAGAGTACGCTTTTGACCAAGAACAATACCAAAGGCTATGATAATCCATACATTGCTCATTTCACGAGTGATTCACCGTTTGACGATTTGAGTAGACTGCCTCTTGCGTAAAGTTGTACAACCATCCCCTCCACTGATCGTTAGGCGGGGCTATCTTACACAGGCGTCAACAATTGCAGCCAAATCGTTATCAACAAATCAATAGGACACGGCACCAATATCAGTACTTCAATCACAAATCAGGAGTCACAACTCCTCAACATGGTCAGTGCAATCGATCATCTTGTCGGTTGTATCGTTCTTCTCCATGCAAGCTGGCTTAGAGTTCAGTTGTGATCACAAACAGTACTACTCCAAGTACTTCCCGAAGCTATAAATACAAGCACTGTATAGCGCTACAGACATGTTTCAGTGGAGAGGTCTGTTGCTTGATCTACAATATGTTGTCCAATGTAAACAAGCTGCACGTTTGTGCTTACATTATATGATATTCACCCCTCGGAACTATGGCTGCATTATTAGTATTAACAATTACTAAGCATTGCATGCTGTCGACGTTGTTCAAAAGGAAAAACTTCGCGGAAAGCTCTATTCTTCCTTCTCTTTATTTGAAGAGAACCCTAACCTTAGTATCTTTTATTCTTTATATTGCATTGCTTAAGAGTTATCTTGTTGTTGTAGTTTCAGATCACTAGTAAAGCCTCAACCATGGGCATACGTGGAAACAGATGTACCAGTTATCTGGGATAGTGATTTTATTGCGCAAAGTACTGTGACGTCCATATTATTTGCATGAATATATAGGTCGAGCGCCGAAGAGCACTATTATTTGTTTTTGCTGCACTGGTTGGTCATTCAAGGTTGTCAATATAGGCTCAAGAGGTTTAGCCAAATCCACCGTTATCATGAGTTAATGATCCATTGGAGTCAACGAAGCGAAATGATTCAAGTTCGACATCGAGCCCACCGGTTCACCTACCAGCTTTTTACAGCAGAGTTGTCCATAAATACACGCCTTAATTAATCCTGTGTGTAAATTCGAGAGTGCTTCGTATCTCTCTAAATTATAGTTGATTACCTTCGCCCACGACCTAAGAGCTTCAACCATTGACGAGCCACTTCTCCTCTTTGCTTGAGGATGCTTGCATTGAATCGAACTGTTAATAACTTGGGAGTCGCTCAGGACCAAAAATTAATTAAACATCATTTCTTCTTGGCTTCATCTATAGCTTCCCTAATGTAGTCTCTCGAGTCTTGAGAATTGAAAATACTGTTTTTGTCCCTCAATAGCTGGCAGCTATTGATAGACAGTCGAATTACCTTAGTTTACTTTTACTGAGATGTAGTACCTCAATACACATAAATACGCAATATACATACATATGCAATATCATGAACGTCAACGAGCATGCGCTATGGAGACGTACAGTGGGAGACTTAGTCTATCACTATCAAAATTCTCAAAATATCCAAGCTTACAGGCGTTATAACGCTCAGGAACATATGTATGTGCATATGACCATGGTCTAAATTCCCACAGACTGAGCTTATTACAAGATGCATAGTCCAACTGCTTGGCGCTTAGCGACTTAGGAACAGTTAGGCCGATAATTACTTTAACTGAATGATCAACAAGTCTGCAGGACAGAGTATTTCCATCTGCATATGGTGCACACATTGTCTAAGTACGCAACTTTGGCATAGATCCGAGAATTCGAAACTAAAATGAACGTTGTTAGAAAGTGGAATCGTTGAATTACACATGTAATAGGAAACGGGATCCAACCAATGTGTGCAGAAAAAAAAACCAGCTATGTCACATGATGATTGACAACCTTGTGGAATTACTATTCGAGGTAAGTGTATTGGAAATATAATCGTTGTTGTCGGTGATGTATGGTTTATCCGAGATTCAAGGTCTAAATTGGTGAGGCTATGGAAGAGGAGAGAGAGAGAGATGCTGCGGTGGGAAATTGAGCACGGAGTCCTGAACAGTAAGGGGACAAAAAATATAAGCCTAGTACACTTTCTCCATTCAAGTGGATGCAAGATTCAATGATTCAAGACATCCCAGAACTTGTGTGGTCCTTCATCTTTTGCGAAAGCACATCATTTTAGAACGCGTTTACGGAACTCAGATCTGTATTGAGAATTTATGAACGAGATTTTTTTTTCAGTTCTGCAAAGTTACAAACAAGACAGTTCAGTTTTGAAACGAACTTAAAGGATCTGTCATTTTAGAATGACTTTAATCTGTACACGAGTAGCATTTATGTACGTGTGAATGGTTCCATAGGTCTGTCGATCTTTTCTGGAACCTCATGTTCGGAACTAGAAACATGTTAATCTCTCTTTTGCAATATTACGTGTCCGCCGATCTATACACGGCAAGGAGTAAGCGACTGGCTAAAGCTTGGAACATTCCCTTCGATGTATGTGAAGATCTGATCCGTCTTGCAATTGTAACCGCATGGAATTAACTATTACAAATTACAACTCCACATTGCTCAGTGGCATCCGAGTTTAAATAGAGCACTTCGAATCCTTGAGGGATGCTATGTACCGTGTTTCATACCCATGCAAACTGGAATCCATTATCTTGGAGATCATAAAGCTATTATTTAATACATCCAACAGTAAACACCCCAATGTTTCGGCATGTATCTTATGCAGATACCAGACTGTAACTTACATTATTCAGGAGAAACACGGTTATGCTGGTGATCGTTCTGGGGGTGGGACATTAACAATATTGCAGTTCTATAAGTTAAACGTTAACTTACAAGTTTTAGACCACGAACCAACATCATGCAAACTAGAAAAGATACAAGCGCAGACATATACACATATGTATACTGTTGAGTGTGCCTTATGTAATTTAGTCATTCTAACCTATCAGATAAATTTTGCACAAATACGTATGTTCTTTGGACTTGAGCGTAGAGGAAGAGCTCAGGGAACATTTTCCTTGACACTAGGAAACTACGAGTCTCTGACAACTTGAAGATCTTCGACAGATCAAACCAGGAAAACCAACGTCCGTCTGTAGAACTAGAACTAGATCAAGGGATCGTTCAGGTTTGTATTTACTAGGATATAAGACTTGTTTCAGGGACTTCTTTGACGTTTGATACCACTGCTCTTGCAGGCCATATCTAACCAAACTATCATTGAAAGTGAATAAGTTATTCCACATACAAAGGAGGGGTATATCGAATGAGCTCGATATGTCGCCTCAAGAAAGCCGTAGGGCCAAGAGCTGCTCTAATTTAGAAGAGAGGTTGATTGATGCACTGTGAATATACACGTTGAGAATAGCACAGGAGTCTAAAGCAATATATGTACCATAAACCAGAGAGTTATTAAAAAACATGTACATTATTGTCAAGTTTTCGATCCAAATGATGAGGAAGCGGGACAGTCCTCATGTAACCTAGAGGTGCTCAATTAGGTTCAAGAGCCAAAGATAAAAGGCCTGTGCCTCAATGTCTATCACCAGCTATCATTCTTCATTGGTTGAAACTAGCCACTTTCTTCAAACCTCAACAACGGTTTGAAACTCTGCTTAAATGTCCCACAATATAGACTTGTATACACATTCGTCGTTTGCTTCTATTGTATGAAGAAACATTCGTGTACGATTCGATCGAGTGATTTGGCGCTGATAACAGACAGTGCACTTTTTAAGGGTATGCAATACCCATGCACTGTATATGCTATTCTACATAACAAGGCGGACTTATGATTGTTGGGTGTCGAAAATAAGGTATGTCCTCATGCAAGGAGCTGCAATGGCGCACAGAGACTAAAGCCTAATCACCCCGTTAGAAAATGCTCATTACGAATGCCTGTCAGATAGCGGGACTGAACATAGCATAACTTCACATGTACATTGCAAAACTTTTCCTTCTTCCATGTCCTAAGGCGATGTGAATTGTTCATTAACAGAGGGTAAAAAAGCCTTGACCCATGTTTACAGGTCATGGTCTGTGAGAAGCTTCCTCTTTTGGATGACAGCACGTACTTAGCAAATGAACACTACCTTGAAAAATTAATCGTTTATAAAGTGATGCTTGTTCGTCATCTTTTGCTTCCGTGTTATAGGCTGCTCATGACGGGATTCGAAATCTGACAACCTTTAGGTACCCATCATTTTCTACATTGTGGCCGCCGTTATGGTGAATTATTCAAACTTCAACCCTTACAATGCTCACAGCAACACAAAGCATTCACAACAGCGGATAGACATACCGAATTCGAATTATAATAACCAGGAGTTTACCATGACAACAGAGCCTGATCTTGTTAGAGCTAGCACGGTGTTATCACCTAAACAGTTGCAGTCCAATGAGAATCCTTACATGAAAATAACATTATAAATCAAAGGAGATTTGAATACATTAACCAATGACTGGACCTTAGAGGAGCTGAAATGCAAAAGAAGACTGGTGTTGGTCTCTTCCACTCAGCACTTTAACCATTTGAGCTTATCTTTTACACCATTGAGATCGCAGGATTATTCCATTGGAATGTCGGTAATCTCTTGTATCTACTGCAAAGTGGGGGATAGATATTTCGTAACGTCAGTTGATTTGATTTCACTTCTAGAGAGATTGGTCAAACAGAAATTCCCAGTACAGGAAAAGAACAGGATAAGACGTAATTTCCAAAGTCTTAAGCCTATAACAGTGACAAGATCCTCACCAATGTTCAAGTCACTTTTCGAACAAATTATGCATTACAAGTCTCCAAGGCCACGACGTGCAGAGAAAGACGTCAAGGTCCTTTACTGGTCAAGTATCGAACCTGCCTTGATGAAAGTACTGAGCAAGTACACCGTGAATCCCCCTTTGATCTCCAAAACTGGTCCAACAACATCGTCAAACACCACAACCACAACAACAACACCTCACAGGTTGATGTCGATGGTATCATCCATCTCAAATGTACCGGGACCAATCCCTTTGCATACGTTTAACAGAGCATCATCATTTGCAAATGATCAAATAGCTCTTTACCCTGTGATGCTGACCAATAATCACGGTTATTCAGATGCCTCCGGAATGGAAACTATTCAAAACAGTCCAGGCGTTGATCGCAGCTCAGGGTATATTATTGGTGGAATTCAACCAGTTAATTACATCCAACCGATGATTCTGTACGATAACACTGGCGCACTATCAAATGGTAACGCAACTTACAACACTGAAAAAGGCATTCAATCACAGAGTACACTGAATATTTATTCAGCACCACAAGCTCAAGTCGCATACTCCAATCATCCCTCGTCAGCTCTAATGAACTTACCTCAGAACATTATACCTCATAGTGAGGACATTGAGAATAGAGCTCCGTATCAAGTGATACAGGGCATCCCAGCAACTGTACCTTATTACAACATATCGAATGGACCAAGTGACTTCTATAAATGATATAATTGGCAGGCCAAAAGAAGATCTGAGTTACAGTGAGACGGTTATACAACCTCAATTATAATATATAATAATATGTTTTAACGGAATTGTCTTCCATATCTCTCCTATGTATCTGATTCTAACCACTATTCTTTGCAATCTTATCCACTGTTGCCTTAAAGTCTGGAGTTGAGGTGAACTTGACCTCACCATTTTGCACCGTAACATAGTGTAAGTAGTCTCTTGAGTCCTTTGATTGGAACGATGCGTAGTCTTCAAGCTTCGATTCTGTGATTCTAATGGATTTATTCTCAGTATTCAACTCAAAGAGAGGTGAAGTCGAAGTGTTGGACTGGATTAGCACAGTACGAGGACCTTTGACCTTGACGTACTCATTTGCACCAGAGATAACGTTGAGCAAAGAATGCTTGATATGATTCAGCGTGTTCAACACCTGTTGTAAATAGTGCTTCCAATCGTTAGTCTTAACAATGTCATGGGACTGTGACTGCTCAATCTGAGTCTCAGTCAGCGTCCATGGCTCTATACAGCCAACCTCGCCTTGTACGTTCATCGCAACCAGCGACCGCTTACTGACGATCACTTCGTCTTCCCTGTCCAGCACCAACTTGTGAATCTCGCCGTCAGCCTGCACTACGGCTTCACCACGGCCTTGCAACAACGTGTACTCAAACCCTGATAATCCCTTGATTCTTCTAACAGTTCCGAGTCTCAACGCAGCACCGGCATATGCCAGAAGTGAGTTCCTTGGGAAGAGAACGTAATCAGTGGAGCCGTCAAGCGTCAAGACCGATAGACTCTGACCTGTAACAAGCAACGACACAGGTGTTGTTGATTCCAAAGTGAGAAACCTCCATGGTTTCCAAAATACCAGGTTCTTCACGCTGAGATACGGAGTCAATCTTGTCGTTGATATGTTAGAAAGCGATATTAACTTGGAAGACTGGATAATCACGGGGAATGACGGTGGTGCATTCACCTGTAGCAGAGTTGGTGGTTGGCCCAACGCCTTGAACAAAGGCTGCTGAGCATAAGGAACGTCATTTAACTGGTGATGTTCCAGGCTTTTGGCCACAATTGACCGTGTTGGAGCAGCCTGGATGTGTAATTCCCTCTTTAAAACCCTATAGCTCATCATTGGCTCTCCTGCTCTTGTTATGTGGTTTGTTTCCAACTGCGGGATCTGATATTCCCGTAAGATTGTTGTCAGCGTTGAAGTTTCGCTTCTAGTGGTGCGCCTTTGCGATTTTCGGCCAATCACAAGCGCGTATTCCGAGGGAGAAAGGTGCTCTACAGGTATAATATACCTATGAATGGGAGTAATATGAGCAGGGGTAGTTGATGAAGAGAGAAGAAGGTCATTAGTTCGTTAAATTAAGAGGGATCTATTCATTTCCAGTGAGGAGAGGGGGGAAAGAGCTTTATGACTCTCTTTTCCTCTTCTTCGTCCCTGTAGATGGTGTGTTTTCCACGCTATCTTCATCGTCTTGCTTTTGGAGGTGTCTTACAAATGTATAAGAGCTCAAAGAGAACACACGATCATCGTCCGTGAATAATGGCCTCTTCTTCTGTTGTTTCAAATTCTCAAACCCGCGGACGATGGATCCGTTAGATTGTGCAAGGTAAGCAGACTCCTTTTGGAAGATGTCTTCTTCAATCAACGTGATTCGCTGATCGAGTTGTTTCTTCTTCAGAATCGCCTGTTGAAGCTGTTTCTTCAACTGCTCGTACTCTTTGATGTCGGGCATTGCTTGTTGATGTTGATGTTAGCGGTGTTTGTTGATGATGTTGATGTTGATGTTGATGTTGTTGTTTATGTTGTGAACGGGATGAAATTTTTTGCAGCCGCCGTAAACAAACGTAAACAAACGTAAATAACAACAACAAATTCATTGATAAAACAGCACTAATGACAGCAATAACATCGGTGGTTATCGAGAACGGCTCCTACGAAACCCGTGCTGGGTTCTCAAATGACCAACTACCACAACTTGTATTCTCTTCGTTGTATTCGAAGGATTCCAACGGTGAGATTATCGTTGAAACACACGATCCTAATAGTGAGCTTCTTACAATATTGAACGATGGATTGGTATATAATTGGGAGGCATTGGAGGCGAATTGGCGTTACGTATACTCCAAGTTGAAAGTGGATCCAAGTGAGTTGCCACTGGTCATCACGGAGGAGATTTGGAATAATAAGCGGAATAGAACAAAGCTATGTGAACTGGCATTTGAAAAGTTGAAAGTGCCTGTCTTTGCCATTGTAAAGACACCATTGGCAGTGACGTACGGTGTTGGCCGTTCAACTTCGCTGGTTGTTGATATAGGTGCTGCCACAACGTCTGTTACTCCCGTGGTTGAAGGTACTGTTCTGTACAAAGGTGCCATACACACGAGATTTGCCGGTGAATGGTTAAACCTACACGTCCGTAACTATCTACAGAATCAGAGCAACACTGATACGCTTGAAGATCAGTTCAAAGGCTCACAATCGTACAAGAGGTGGAGAACTTCACAAGTGTTGAACGATTTCAAAGAGACGACACTCTCCGTGTCACCTTATCCAATCGTCAGCTCACAAACAGAGTTCAACATCTCTGCAAAGACGTACGAGTTGTCACCGGAGGAGAGAATTCAAGTTGGTAAGGAACAAGTACTGTTGTGTGAGCCTTTATTCATGCCTCAGAACTATAAGCCAGAGGGAGTGGAGATTCCTCAGGATGCCCTGGGATTAACAGAGTTGATTCTTTCGTCTTTGAAGAAGTTGGAAGTTTCTAATGAAACTTATTTTGCCCTCTTGACAAACGTCATCATCACTGGTGGTACTTCTCTAATTCCAGGTTTGGAACAGAGATTGTTATCAGATTTAGCACGATTCCTACCACAGTACAACATCCAGAGTTACTCCAATCCGAACTTTTTCGAGAGAAGCAGTGCAGTTTGGCTCGGTGCAAGCACTTTGGCTAATATGAACGCGTTTGAAGCAGCTTATATTGCCAGAGATGAGTTTCTTGAGCGTGGAGCAGAGATTGTCTCTGAGAAGTTCAAATGATGCTCAAATGATGCTGATGCTTGATCTCCCGCACTTGAGCACTGTCTACACTCTTCCACTCTCATTATCCATTCCGATCCATTCCTATCCACTTCGATATACTCCGATCCACGCTGATCCATCAATAGATCAAGTTCTGTTTATATATCAACAGTAATTGTAGAGAACTATTTGAAACCTTTAATGGAAGAATAAAAAAAAAAACACGTTGCCAGGGCAGCAATTGCCCAAAAAACCCTCCACTCAGAGGGTAAACAACAGCTTCTCAAAAACACAGTGCCATTTTGTGGTGAACTTGTTCTATTTTGTTCCCTGGCGGCTATTTTTTGGCGGGAACAAAATGGCATAAATTGAACTTTGGACAGGGAGTTAACCCAGGTCCAGCATAAATACAATCAAGCCTATCAAGTCCGCCACATATCCCGAATTCATACAGCTTATATACTCCAATAATCATTGTTTTGTACTTAACACTAGTATTGCTCTATAACCACCGCGTCA
>JAJMLQ010000160.1:0-89475 GCA_030569715.1 Williopsis samutprakarnensis
AGACTCCAGTGTGGTTGA
Organism: Williopsis samutprakarnensis; assembly: GCA_030569715.1. NCBI lineage: Eukaryota > Fungi > Ascomycota > Saccharomycetes > Phaffomycetales > Wickerhamomycetaceae > Williopsis > Williopsis samutprakarnensis. Next base: position 19 of record JAJMLQ010000160.1, read on the forward strand.
CGTGACTGTACTGCTGGTGCTGAAAGATGGACTGAAAGATGAAAGTATCAGCTACTGACGGGTCTCAAGTTAGATAGTTAGATATTGTTTGTATATATCAGCCCGAGCCATCTTGGAGGGATTACGTACAGATGCAGTTGTACGGTATCCACCGAGATTGGTTCTCCATTTGTAGTTGGAGACTAGCAGTACTTCTACCGTACTGTTCAGGTAGATGCCGACAGTATATTGAGCTGCTCTGTGACCTGAGATCTCAATCTAGAGAATCTTAGAGCTCAGAGCTCTCTATATTTGTCTATAGCTATCTAAACAGTCATGGTAGAAGAGCCCAAAATGAAGAAGAGGGAAGTACGTTCGTTTGGGTTCAGTACGGTAGGGGCAACATGTGTATCTTGAATGTGTACGATTTAATGTGTGCTGATGGAAGCGATGATAGTTGCAACCCCATTAACTACGTTTAAATACTCTCTATGTGACTCAGTTGATTGATATATAGAGATTTGATAATTGATCCAATGAACTTCCAAAGTCTATTGTAGAACTATAACATAGCACGATGTAATATCCAGTAGACGTCATTTGATGATCTTCAATACTACCCGAGATATAATCATACGTAAACTTGTCTAGTAAAATCAGAAAAAATAAGCTCAAAAATTTGTTTTAATTTCAACAATAATAATCAATTTGAATGATCTGTTTACCAAACACTAGAAATGATCTATACCATCAATATATGACGACTTTTACCTTGATTGGATGGATGGGTTTTCCAAAAGGATTCTCTCTCCTCTGTGTTTTTTATATAGGTAAGTCTGCTTCTTCATTTCCTCAGAAATAGTCAAAATGCAAAGATGTTTCCAATTTCCGTAGGTAATGTTTACATTTTGAATTATTATCAACACTAAATGTCACAAATCCCGGATAGCTTTATACAAAAAAAAGTAAAAAGACAATAAAAGAATGGCCACGAACAAAAGATTGAACAGTAAAACCACAAGACCTAGAGGACATCTAAGGAGTCTTACTGGGATCTTCAAACGACGTCATGAACCTGAAGAAGAAACATTTGCAGCTAATCCAGAACCACAGCGGCAACTTCAAATCTAGGAAGGTAGGTGACCACAAGAAGACCCTGTAATCATTGAAGCAGACTAGCTTGTCTGTTATGAGAACGAGAAACAGAGCCAAGAAACCTTCAAGTCCTGTGACAGATGTACCACAACAATTGCGCCATTGCTTAAACTTGCTAATGGAACTACAGTTGATAAAAAAAGATACAGACAAAGAAATTGAGTACAAGGAATGGAAGTAATGTTGGGAGAAATTAGACGTTATGTTGCTTTTGTTCATGATCTTGATACTTCAATTTCAGTGAGTATGAAGGGAAGATCTACAAGCCGTTTCAGTTTTATCAATACTCTATACAAGACCGTTTTTTCAGATTCAAGCCGTCCTCTTTAACACATAAAGTGAGAAGCAAATATTTGCCATACTAACGGGACTCAGCTTAGTTTCATTCTAACCATCCACATCATAAATGCGTCTGCGATTACATAAACGAGATCTCACGCTACAGTTTTAGCAAACTCTTCGAGCGCTGATTTCTGTAGTTTCAAAACCATCCTATTAAAGACTACTCAGGCAATCAAGGCCAAAACTCAACAGCACCATGTTTCACCGGCTCACTAATTGTTAATACAAGTAGTCGATATCAAAGAAGTACATAAGAGCAGTGGGTGGGGGGAGGGGTGAAATGTAAACATTGACGTAACCATAGCAGCACAAACATCAGGACACCAATTGGTGATGCCTTATAACCTGGCGCCCGGAGATTTGAGGAAGCCCATCTTCCTCCAACTTAAACTGATAACGAGATACACTTCTGCGATAAGGCAAATTAGGTAAATTGCTTGATGTCACTGAAGAATGATGATAATATAGAAGGCGGAGTATACCAATCTCTTCAATCTAGACATGAGATGTTGGATGAGAATACAGAGGAACCCGCAGTGTTTGGTGGTGATGAAGATCGGTTGTTGGTTGATCTTGGATGGTGTACGTTGACGCTTTCACAACTTGGATATATATCGTTTATGGGCATTGGAATAGCGTTACTTTGGCCATGGAACTGCTTTCTTTCTGCATCTGGTTATTTCATAGGCAAATTTGGTGCGGATTCTTCCCTTGGCCGTAATTATTCATCAACAATGATGACAGTGTCAACGTTGACCAGTTTGGCATCGAATTCCATTCTTTCGATGAAACAATTTGCGAATTTTGAACTACGTGTCATGAAGGGGCTTATTATGAACGTATCTGTCTTCTTAGTTCTGGCATTTATTGAACTTATTGATCCAACACTCCATTCGTCTTTTTATTTCACGGGGATAATGTTATTAGTGATGATAAGTGCCATCGGCACAAGTTTCCAGCAGAATGGATGTATGGCATTGGCAAATGTGAAAGGCCCAGAATACGCACAAGCTGTGATGGTTGGACAAGCCATTGCTGGTGTCTTACCATCTCTTTCACTATTGCTGAGTGAATTGATATACTTGGGAGATAGCGAAAGATCATCAACCAGTATCGTTCTATACTTTGTTACGACGGGTATCATAACAGCTATTGCAGGTGTTGTATTCCATACAACACACAAAATGGAAGAACCCATGACGTTTGTTTCAGATGAAGAGAATATAGACTCATCACCGAACCATGGGTACGTTCCTTTCAAGACTCTTTTCTCCAAACTGCAATACGTTGTTCTCACCATTGTTTTTGTCTTTATGGTGTCATTAGTGTTCCCAATATTCGCTTCAAATACATCGTCTGTTCATAAAGGCAAGATCTTTGATGATTCCATCTTTGTTCCATTGGCATTTTTCATATGGAACTGTGGTGATTTCACAGGAAGAGTGTTGTGTGGATATGAACCCTTTATCATCTCAAAAGATTTTAAGATCTTTGCCTATAGCATTCTGAGAATCGTACTAGTACCGTTATTATTGATGTGCAACATCGATTCAAACGATACTCCTATTATTTCATCTGATATAATTTATTTGCTTTTGCAATTCCTCTTTGGTGTTACAAATGGACATTGCTTAAGCTGTGCATTCATGGCTGTCCCGTTGTACTGTGATGAGAACGAAAGAGAAGCAGCCGGTGGATTCACAGCTGTTTTCCTATCTCTGGGATTGTTGTTGGGGTCTGTATTCAGTTTCCTCTTTGTTCCCTTAGTTGGATGATGTACTATGCGGTTTTTTGATATTGATTTCTCACTAGAATGTTACATGCTGATTGACTCATCTGAGTTATTGCTTATCTATTGAACAATGTATAAACATTGAACAAGTATAGAAGGCTTGTTTAATTTTGAATGTGTATGTATGCGTTTTCGCCAATTTCCACCAATTTCCGCCAATCTGCTTTAAACCCTCTTGTTTTGTTTTTTTGCTGACGCGATGTAATAACCCGATTTTCGCAAATTTACGCCAAAAAAACATCAACAGAGTCAAAAAACAGAAAACAAAACAAACCTTTTAAACCCACAACAAGAAAAGGTAAATAAATCATTGGCGGCTAAGGATTTCAACAGGGCGGTGTGTCAAAAAAATAGTGCTAACGATGGCGAGATTAAAGAAGAAGATACGTACACAGGGAAGTGTACCATTGAACACTTTGAGGTGAGTAATAAACGGTTTGTCATTTTCTCATAATGATCCAACTAACTCGATGATTTAGTTCTTCACCATCGGCTCCTTCACCACCTTCAAAGACAAGAAATAAGTTCATCAGACCCATCAATGTGGAATCTGATGATACTTTGCTGTTGAATCCTTATAATGCCAGTAAGAACAAATATGGGAATAACAAATGGAGAGCAACAGCTATAAGGAGACCTGTCATTGTTGAGTTACACACACCACCGATATCTTCAACTGATACACCTCGTCTACCATCATCACCAAACAATGTCTTTAGTGAAACGGAGGCTAATGATGTTGTTGTTAAGAAGTACAGAGTGTTGAATATTTCTGATCTGGAGCAAATCTCACAAATCAAAGATTATAACAAAGTTACCATTGCTTTGGAAAGGGCAAGTTTGGGCAGAGATACGAGGATATTCCATCATAAGGATGGTGAGGTACGGTTAAGCTTTGACCCTGAATTAATACACTTCAATTTGGAGTTTGATAGCAAGGTGATCGTGAAGGTAAATACAACCGATTTGAAAAGGTTGATACATTCAAAGACCGTCTTGTTGATTCTTCTGAAGAATCCATCAAGATACGCTGGACTGACATTCCACTCCATTTTGTTCTCAATGAGTGCATCAAACCTTGTCAAATTGTTGAAGATATTGGATAGATATCTTGAAGTGAATATCTCCATCGATGAGAAGTCAAATGATGATTTACGTTCAATATTGAAAACATCCACTGAGACTGTTTCCAAATTTATGAAACCTTTCAAGTCTTTGGATAAGTTAAATCCACGCACATCGCTCTTGAAAAAGACTTCTAGTGCCACGAAAGATTTGGGGAAACCGATACGGTTGGAATCCATGTCTTTATCACCTGCTATTTCTACAATCAGCACTACCCCAAAGACGAGTCCAAAGGTAACATCTGGAAAGGCAACACCAGCAAAGGCATTTTATTCACCAGTGGTTTCCACACCGTTAGTACCACGTCGCTTGAGGTCTTCAGGAAAGTCTACAGATACCATCGAGATAGATACAGAAGATCCACTAACACCTATTCTGAGAAAGAGACCAAGAAGGGAAAGAAAACCGTTCAAACCAGATCTACAGTACTTATTTTCTGATCAATCCAAGTTTAGAATCAGCGATTCAGATTTCAAATGTCTTTACGGTGGTCAATGGATTAACGATACGTTAATTGATTTTTTTTTGAAATATTTCACACAGGAGGAAACAAAGCAATCAACGTTATCGCCGGAGGATTTCAGAGTATTTTCAACGTTTTTCTTTACCAGATTAACATCATCATCAGATTATTATTATAACATCCAGTCTTGGTTATCGAAGGATGATATCCTCAAAAAACAATTTCTCATAATACCGATAAATGAAAGTCTTCATTGGTATTGCTCTATTGTCTACAACATAAATGCATTGACAAAAAATGAAGGTGATTGTACTGTTTATTGTTTTGATTCTTTGGCACAGCAGCATGATTCCATCTTGGAACCAATTCGCAATTTTATATTGGGATATGCAAAGGATAAATATAAATTGGAGATTGACCCAGAAAGAATCAAACTGATGAATTCCCAGGTTCCAAAGCAACCAAATTTCAACGATTGTGGTATTCATGTCATTTATAATGTGTACAAATTCCTTCAGGATCAACAGAAATGCGTTTCATTTTGGGACTCAAAGATCACTAGACGTGGTGAGATGAATAAAGTGTTTTTAAGTAGGGAACGAGATGAATGGAGAGCCAAATTGAGAGAAATACTCTTGACTTTACAAAAAGAAATGACGGAAAAAGAAGGATACGTGCCAGATCATGAAGAGGCCAAAGAAGATGAAGATATTGATGAAGATGATATTGTGTTCTTAGAACCGGAAGAATTTCAAAAATCTAGAGAACAAAGCGAAGAAATAGGAAACGAACATGAGAGGGAAAATGATGCGAAGGTGGAGGAATCTAATAGGGAAAATAAACAGCATAACGATAAAGAGGATTTAAGACAAGATGATAAGGAAGTGGATCAAGCAGCACTTGGTATGACCAAAAATACAAGTAATGATTATTCTGAAACGATGAAAGAAGATGGACTCCAAGGATTGTCAGAGGAAAACAACTATAAAGATGTGAATCTCACAGGTGGAGAAACATCTGATAAGGATTCTCAGATGGAAATCGATGAAATAGATAAACTTGAACAACATTTCAATATGAAATTGAATGATGATTCTGGCCATCCCATTGACAAATTTGAGAGTCACAGCTCGAGCAATACGGGGAAGAACAGTGTCAGTATACCAAGTGATGATCCAGATGGAAGGCAAATTGATGTTGATGAGTTAAAAGGAACAGATTCGAGATTTACATCATCATTTGAAGAAGTTGAAGGAACATTTCCCGCAAAAGATGAAGACACAACCATTACGATATCTTCATCTAAGCGATTCCACAATACTAACAAGAACACGCCCCTGAAGAAACGTACCACCCCAAGAAAAGTTGCCAAATCAGCATCGTCTTCCCCATATAAGAAGAGCAGCTGGACGTTAGTACAGAGCTTAGCACCTAGTAAACGGGGGCATCTCAACGGTGGTACCGAACCCTTTATGATCAACTCTTCGAATGTTGAAGAGGTGAAAGGTGATGAGCCGAACGTTGATGTTGAGATGTTGGACAACACCTTTGGGGTGGAGTCTCAGCCTGTGGAAGTGTCAGCTGGCCTTACATCGTCCTATCCTCAGTCCATTGTCCTAGATGATGATTATTGATGAATACATGAACCACCGCATAAACAGTCATAGAGGAACAATAATTATAATCATCACCAATTATAATTATATAATCTACATCCGGTCCCACAATCCCCGGACTTTGCACTCTGATCGGATTTACGCTTCCGAGCTTCGGAATTTGTCAGAAAAGTGCTTTCTAATACCCTTTTCCATTTTGCTTTGGCAACAACGACTCCAGTGTGTTAGAATCCAGAGAATTGAACGATGTTGAAGCTATCACTGAACGCATTAAGAACTGCCAATCTAAGCAGAACTACAAGAACAGTGAGGTATCTTCCTCCAATGCGTTTCAACTCTTCGCAAGCACAGATGAAGAAGAGGGCTCCAACGTCATTGGCCAATACTGCGAGAAACTTCAAAAGTGGGAGCAAATTGGAGATCCATAACAAGAAGTACACCGACGATGGTAAGCTGCTAACTATGGACATCAGTGAACGTGCTGTTGCAAAGTTGAAATCCATTGCGGGGGAGGAGAAGAACCCTGATCTTGCCCTTAGGATCTCAGTTGAGAGTGGAGGTTGTCATGGGTTCCAATACAACCTCCATCTGTCCAACTTGGCTGAAAAGACTGAAGACGATTGTATATTTGAGAAAGATGGAGCTCATGTGATGATAGACGAGGCATCTCTTAGCATTCTACGGGAAAGTGTTGTTGATTACACCACGGAGCTCATTGGAAGCATGTTCAAAGTTGTCGACAGTCCATATATGGCTTCCAGTTGTGGCTGTGGTTCCAGCTTTGACTTTGACTTTTCTAAAGTATAAGAGTTGTATTTCTTAGAAGGAGAGAAATGTTATATTTATTGATCAAGTTGAACAGACAAAAAAAAAACAGAAATAGTACTGGAAACACTCACTGACGATATAGTCATCTAAACCTTTGTCGTTGATGCCGTTGGCAGTTCATCCGAGGAGATTTGGGACTCGCTCTCCTCTGGAGGCGCACTTAGATGAATATGGGTCTTGGTTCTATCCCACTCCTCCACCTGGTCCAATGGCACCTTGACAACACGATGTCCTCTCGCACCGTTCTCCAGAGTGTAGAGCTCAACCCTGTGTACGTACTTACCGTACTTTGGAAGCACAAACTGCCAAACAACGTAGTAAGCAATACACAGGAAGAAGAGGCCAAACACCACGAGACAGTACGTTGCGTAAAAGAAGCTAATATTGGATCCCTTCAACGAGCCATTACTTGGTGGAACCAATGGCATAGCAATGACAAACAATTGGAACAGAATTTGAATAATCACCAAGGGTAATGGAAGTTTGAAGCCAGCACTTGGAAGTCCTCTCTGTTTTCTCTGTCTTCTCACTAACAACAAGCCTAGTGAGAGGAAGAAGTCAAAGATATAACCAGAGTATGACCCCAATGAAATCACAAAGTTATAAGCATCGCCAGCTGGTGGTGCAAGAAGCACAATGATGTTGATGATAAAAGTGATGAGGATTGGGCCCAATGGAGTGCTTAAAGGCTTCACAGAGACCCAGAAGTTTGTATATGGCAACACACCTTGACGACCACACTCACGCAACGATCTCGAGTGTCCTACAATGACCACGAACAGGTGGCTGAGGGCAGAGAGGGCAACCAGGGCATCAAGAGCTCTTCTACCAGGTACTCCAAATACGTTTTCAAAGTACAGAGAGGCAGTTAAGACGCTGGACTTCTTCAGCTCCTCTAGAGAACCAGAACCTGCAAAGAATGCCGTAACACAGAGGATGTACATGATGAACAGGAAGAAGAACGTAATTGGCACAAGGACTCTGAAACCTTTGAATCTTTTCTTCAAGGGCATCTCGGAAACCAAGTTGAATGTGTAACCAGTACCTCCATATGAAAAGGAGATGTTGATGATACTGTTTGCTATGGCATTAGCGTCAGTCGTGGTACCATCCCAAGCGTTGTGGAAGTTTGCAGTGGGGTCCTTGACCCTGGTGCCACCACCAAGAACAACAAATCCAGAGATCGCAATGAACAATAGGGTGATGATCTTGATGTGTCCCAGAAAGTTAGCCACTCTCAAACTCCATTTGGTGCTGAGGGCTGACATGATACTGGTGAATGCTAACGCTGCAACACCAACACCTCTTTGATTCCATGTTGTTCTTTCAACGTTTGCAGCTTGGAGGATATAAGAGCCAAACGCAGTGGCTGATGAAGTTGCAAATGAGAACACCACGTTGACGGCAGCGTACGTGGTTGGCACCAAGGACTCTGGCTTTGGATACGCTTGTTCGAGGTATGCAACATCACCACCTGATCTATCTTTGAAATACGCAACGAATTCAGCATAGATCAACACCTTAAAGAGTATGATGATGAAGCCAACGACCCATAGCACATACGATGCGCCCACAGAGCCTATCTGCTTCAAGATAGAGCCTGGTGTACCAAAGATACCGGTTCCCACCACTCCAGAAACAATCATATAAAACAGAGAGACATAGTTCAACTCTGATCCCAGTGGGTTATGTTTCTCCACAGGTGCACCGAGGGCATTGAGCTGCTCTACTTCAGAGTCTGAAGCTGTTGTGACGTCGATGGGATTAACATCCAGTTCATAGACGTCCTTTTCATCGAAAGGTGCTGATGATTTCGGCATGGTTTGTTGTTCTATGGTGTATAAGTGTACGTCTTGCACCGAATAGCTGATCTCTATAGAGAGAATCACCGGCAGAAGTCATTTGACGATCCATAAGTGTCTATATATATAGACACATAGGGACGTTGATGCTATTGGCAGCAGTTCATCACACGAGAAGAATAACTAAACAGCGTCTCTCTCCATGTTGCGACTGTGGATCAAAATTCTCAACACAATGCACTTATCTCTATTGAATATGAGATCATCACTTGTATGAGGCTCAGTCTACATACTCGTTTCAAAGCCACCGCAACTTCAGGGTCGTTTACTCCACCCCTCTTCTCGCTTTATCACAAGGTGTTACTTAATCATTTATGGCTCGAGTTCGTTCTACGTGATGTATGGACAATGATACATGTCCAGTTGCCAATTGGTCTCGTTTAACTTCCCATAACGGCATGTATAGCTGCTGCTCTGTGTGACCAGCACTTGAGCCAAGACGCACACACTTTTTTTCCAATGTATGATGTGTGTTCGAAGAACTAGTGCTATATGCACAATGTCGATACGATAGACCCTCCACGTTTCTTTGCAACGCCAGAGCTTTTTTGGCGTAAATTCACAAGTAAACTGTCAAACACGCCGGCAGACACAGTCTCGGTGTGGTTGAAGAGTTTCACATGTGTGGCTTGGTGTGGCCCTTGTGTGGTTTCCGTCTTTATTTCTCTCTCCGTGATGCCTTTGGCTGGGTGAATTATGGATGTTAATTCTCTATATGAGAGCTATCCGTAGATGTGAACCACAGGAAGGTGCATTGCCATTGAAAGCATACACAGAGAGCTTACAACATATATATATGTATATATAATTGAAGGAGAAAGAGAGATATACACACTTTGCAACGCTTTAAGCCGTGATTCCGCTTCTTGAACCTCCTAAGGACACAGTTTCAACGCCGAGTAATTCCCATTCCGTTCCTCTTCATGTGATCAACTGTGAAACAGCTTGTATGTGCCCTACAGTTAGTTGCGAACAAGTACATTTTAGCAATTCAACGGAGCCGAAACAGTGGGCTCATTCATGAGGCGCCAATCGTTTATCTTCATCATAAGAAGTGTGGCTGGGTTTGCCGTAGCTGTGCCCTGTCAAGCTCCAAGTGGTGTGCGGATGAAACAAGACACAAATAATTTCTGATTACGTAATCACCAAAACCCCGGACACCACCATCACCATCCGTACACCACTACACGGGTATCGCCACCCGGGCATCGCCACCGGGCAGCTCAGTTATGGGCCTTCTTCCCCTTTCCATCAACTTCCATTCTCTTCTACAAACAACTATCTACTTAGATAAGCAAAACACAATCGATTCACACAAATGGGATTTTACACAGGATCTGCTAAGGACAAAGAGTACACCGAACAAAAGGCTCAAGGGTTTGTCGATAGAGCCTCTGAATATGGAGGTTTCAACTTGACGAGAGATCTTACTGTTGATTCTATCGGTAGATCTTGGTTCAAACCTTTCCTCAACGTTGATAGGGTGTTGGATAATTGGGATTATTTTGGTAATTTGAAAGGTGGATGGAACAGCAGAGGATTAAGCGCATATCCAACGCCTTCCACCACTGAATATCAACAGTGTAAGGAAGGTGATGGAGTATCTGCTTGGGACGATAAGGGATGGTGGAGATGTCTATTCCCTTCCAAATCGAACTATAACGATGAGTTGTCATACAGTGATGTCTCTAATGACACTGAGAACAAGCATGGCTTGTTCTTCAAAGATTATAACAGTTTGATGGACTGGAATTTGGAGATTCGTAAGCTCGTCAAACAAAAGTACGATGAGACTATTAGATTCGAGAAGGAACGTGAAAATATCCAACAGATATACGATGAACATAGTAAGGACCTGGATTTTGACTTTCCTGCCGTGGAGAAGGACAATTCAAAGGTTTCAGAGTATCAGAATGGGTATACGAGCTCTTCCAAATCCGTCCGTATCCGTACTTTGGACAATGGTGATATCGAGGAGATCACCGAGATCCACCAGAGATTCCCTGATGGTTCAAAGGAGAAGAAGAAGTTTAGAAAACTCATTCCAAAGGATGGTGAGCCACCAGTGTTGGAAGATTTGTCCAATGAGAACAAGTCTGGATGGATCTGGAACAAGTGATTCCCATTCTGACCCTCTTATATATATGTATATATGAACACTAACCTATAATGACTGATACGCTATTACTAAAACCACAACTCTTGTAACCACGATGGCCTTAACCACCGTAATGAACTATCATTTGCTTTCGCTGTGTAACAGTACCGTGAGATGGCTACTCTCTTCACGCTTTGGAGAGCCATGTTGAAGGCACAAGCTCGCTGTGATGGCTGTGTTCGAAGCATTGATAATTTTGTGACATTTGGTGATGTCTCTGTGTGGTTACGGCATTCTGTCAGCTGTCATGCAAATATCACCCATATTGGCTGGAACAAGGAACAGAAAGGTACTACGATATACACAAGCACAAGCTCAAATTCACATCCGTTTAGCTCTACTGTCAGTTGTGAAAGACCATTGTAGTAATCTACACGTGATGAAGAAAGTTGCTGGAGGATTCGCCATGAACGATGGATCTCCAGAGTGAAGACACGGACTAAACACACTGGTGGGATATATCGCAGAGTTCTTGGTAGAATCTGGCTGCAAAATAATCAACTGGTCAACATATGGCCAGTATTATTCTGGTGTAGCTGGTTATAAGCGTGAGTATAGATACTGTGTTAGTTACAATGGAACCTGGGGGTGCCTTATAACCGTGAGGTGCTTTAATGTTGGAGATAGCATGCGAGCGTCGCTGTATTCTGGTCAAAATGACAACACTGCTGTTACGCTGTCATTTGAGAAGTCACTACCGATATAACAACTGGATCAAACTACTGGTGATATGTGTGTACTTGATCCTTGTTTTTCCCAAAAAAAAAATGGAGCACTAGATGGGTATATGAGCATCGTTGATGGTTCTAATGTTGAGCTCCGTGTAGTGGCGCTGAGCCTTGGTAAAGTCAGCGCCATGCCGATGGCTTCCGCACATTTCCATTGCTTCTTTGACGATGATGGTCCTGACTCTAATATAGCACTGATTACTCATCAATCCTCCACTCTTCCACTCTTGACAGTATCGGTATTATATAGCTAACGCTTCCTGGGGAGCATTGCGCATAGCTGCAGTTGTAAGTTATCTACCATGGCTTGGTTCACTGTAGTTCACTAGAGCCTCCAACTTGTATCCAGTAATACAAAGCTCCTCGTAGACTTCATAGAACCATTCAATGGGCTCTGTAGAGACCAAAACAGCTTGGTAGTATTGGTGAAGGTTGGTGCAAACAAGGGCAAAGTACGGTTCTTTGGTGTATCAGTGGCACAGGCATGTGACAGTATATAAACACATGTACAAGGTTCTCAGGAGTCAGCTCTATGTAGAAACTTGTAACTGTTTCATTTCTGGTTCCAGAAGGTTGTATAGTGATTCAGACAGGTAATGTATACCAATACTTTGCTTATTGTGACTCAGATCTCTATATAACCATTGTTATGAGGTGAAAATGGTGATTTCGTAAGATCCTCAAAGTGTGTTGAACAGTGCACATATGTCTCCACAAGTTGACTTTTATTGCTTCTGTAGGGTGAATGCGATTTGGACCTTCGCTAACGCTAGGGTAAATTTCAAATCACCACCACCTTCACGATCAACTGGCGCTGCGTGGCCCTTCGGGTATTAACTTTAATGCCTTGTCCCTCGTTCATAAAGTGATGACTTTCAAACTAACCAAATCAACGTTCAATGAGTTTCCTAACACTGTAGCGTAAGATTTCGTATATGTAGTCGCAAGCGTGTGTATGGTGTGCATAATTAGAATGATAGTAAGCTAGGTACTGTTAGCATGGAAAAGTTTTGTCTCACTCTTTATCTGTTAAAGAGGATATCTCGAGGCTCAAAAACACTTTCTCAGAGAGTATTGATAACAGTGAAGCGACCTGTAGATCTCTCCATTATACTCACTGAAACTGGAGTATGCCCTGCTGTTATGTTCAAAGTTGGGATTTCAATCAAAAGCACCATCACATCCAATCTCTTCTAGCGCTCTTTCTGCTACCTGAGCTGTATTCTCTATTTCTGCCTCGAATTCAATCAGTCATGATTTCATTATCAGATTCATGTTCAAGTTCAGATTATGTCGGTTGTAGTGGTTCATCTGTGATATCTACATGGGTATTCCGGTAACAGGACTTGACGGTTAGTTAGCTCTGTATCTTGTTGTCATAACAAGTCAGTTAGTGTTTTTCAATAATTACTGGATCGTCTTGTTTTGTTGTACCGTCATTTGTTTGAAGTTGCCGCTGTCGTTCTAGATTAATCGCCGATGTTTCTTCTTCAAGTTGAGGACCTCGTGGAATGCTCTAGATAAGAGATCTTCAAATTATTCTTGGATGTCATCTATAATCTCTGTTTTTATTTTTGATGTTTTTTTATAGTCATTGTTCTGTGACGTTTCCAATTCTGTGTATAAATACGTACTGGTTTTGTGTCATTTTGTGTTGATAATTAATCCAAAATGTAAACAATACCAAAAGAAATTGAAAACATCCTTACATTTTGACGATTGCTAGGACAACGAAGAAACAGCGCTATATAAGTATAAGAATCTGTGTAGGCCATTTGGGAAGAACTGCCTGTCCACTGAAGTTGGAAATTGGTATATATGATGATATAGGTCCGTTAGACATCATAATACACCAGATTTACCAGATTTGGTTTTGTTGTTGAGATATAAGCCAACTTTATGCGTTTTCTCATGAATATACCATACAGATTTATAAATAGTTATAACTACGGAATTATTGTAGATTACATACCCAGACTTTGTATATCTCTTACTCCACATGTTAGCTACAGTTTGATATACCTTGGAGGAAATTTAAGGCCGTATTGTTATTTTTATTAGTATCATTCTAATATCATTCTAGTATCATTCTAATGCTGATGATAAATGTAATACGGTTATTGATTAACTCCGATATACCCCACTAACCCCGAGAGACGACATCTTTGAGAACTCCCTTCGCAAACGTGTTTCCCCCGATGGCTCCAACTATCAACATTACTCCTATTGACCTCTGGAAAGTGTCTACAAGCCATGATTAGACCCTCAAGACTCAAAACCAAGTTGCTATTTGTGCTAGGGAGATCACCAAAGTGGTGGCTCATCTCCTTGATGCTCTGGTGTGTGCTGACGGCGTATCACACCAATGAACTCCCGAGCTCTTTGACGGGACAGAATATACAATTGATCATTGCTCATCCGGATGACGAGGTGATGTTCTTCGCTCCGAGCCTGCTGGAGCTCAGCAGGCCTCAGCACAGGAACAACATCTCAGTGACGTGCTTCTCCACGGGGAATGCCGAAGGCCTTGGCCCAGTGAGGTCGCTCGAGCTACAGAGAAGCCTAGAGATCATGGGAATCCACCAGGTGGAGTTGCTGGACGACGAGAGCAGGTTCAAGGACTCAATGGACATCGTGTGGAACTCCAAGGATATCGTGGAGTTCATCCATCCGGAAACAACTGTCATCTTGACGTTTGACGACGGTGGAGTATCAAATCATCCAAACCACAGGTCTCTCCATCAGGCCGCAACCACCACAGATAAACGAGTTGCGGCTCTTCACACTTACCCTTTGTGGCAGAAGTACTCAGCAACGTTCTTCTCAAACTACGAACTCATCTGGAGGTCTACAGACGAGAACGAGGTGATGATCCACTCCAATTGGGGTGGATATCTACTGGCACTGGCTGCGATGGTGAGCGGACACAGCTCGCAGATGCAATGGTTCAGATACGGGTGGCTGCTACTGAGCAATTACCTCAACATGAACAGGATAACCGTGTATTAACACCCTTGTCTGTGGTTATATATATATAGGTATTCACCATAGTGACTCTTCGTCCTCCTCCTCATCGTATTGTCGTTGTAGCTCTTCGAACTTCATACGCTGTGATTCAACCAACTCTTTGATCTCCGGAACACAGCCTTGTAACTCGCTCAGCTGTTGCTCAGAGACGCTGTAGTGCTCAAAGTAGGCATTGGCCATATTATCGGCCTCTTCAGCATCGTCTGAGCCCTTGTAGATGAAGAGAGCCACGGCCTTGAGATACTGTGTGAGCACCTTCTCCATTCTGAACTGCATCACCTGGGAAGACGTGGTGAGACATCTGCGACGAATAGTGGGCAAATCATTCAGCAGAAGCTCCTGCTTGGAGACACTCGATAGAATGTCACATTTCAGCCTGTACAATTGATCAGAGATCCGTACTCTGTTGGAAACCATGTCATCCCAAACAGCTAAAAACCTCTGTGAGATGGCTTCACCATCTCCTCTGGTTTCCTGTTTGAAAAAACTCACCAATACGCTCCAGAGCCTTGTGGAACGAGACATATCCATCTGATAGTAATGGACAAACTTGAGTACATAGCCAAGACCTTCAATGCTATGGTTGTTATAGCCAAACATCTGAACAATCTTACACAGGAGATCTTGATCCGGATACAACGACGATGTCTTTGAAACGAGCTCTGTGGGCACGGAATCATCACTGTGGATCCCCCAGATCTGTTCTAGGTGGATACGGACCTGGTTGAGGTCTCCAGAGTGTGCGAATCCACAGAGGATTTGCTTATGGGACTCCATGTTAGGAATGAACTCGTCAGAATGCGACGAGAATTCCTGGAGCAGTTTGGAGAACACTTCACGTGGCTCAACGGGCAGCTTACGGCCCTTTATCGTCAATTGAGAACCTGCTTTGGATATCCAGGCCTCTGGTGATGTATGGCCCAGTGCTCTTAGTCTCAAATTGTGGAAGCTAACGGTATTAATATCCTGAGCTTCTCCGTATTCCACAAGCCTCTGTGCAGCTCTAAAGTTGAGATTATCAGTCTCATACTTTAGCAGAAGCTCAACGTCACTCGTGGTCAGTTTATAATGGATTTGGATCAGTTTAGAGTACAAATGGTTGATGTTACGTTCGAGTACTAAGGCATCTTTAAATTGTGTCTTGTGTTCTCTTGGAACGAGGTTTTTCAGATGATTTGCCAATATGATCTGGGAACTGTGAGCCTCCACCAGCAGTCTAAGGAGGAGAGACACCTCTGGACGTGTGAGACCCTCTGTGAGTGGTGTCCAATCACCAGTGGTGTACATTTGTCCGATGATGATGTTGAGAGAATGGCCATCTTTCTCTTGAATCAGTGGACGGAGTTCGGATCCCTTTGTGAATTGAACCTCTGTTAGCTCCAAGGTCTTTGGTAGATAGTCACCTTGAGAATATCTCGGAGTGTAGGACTTTTGAGCAACCGCTAGAAATTGAGAAACCGTCAAGCTGGGACTCTTTGAAGAAGCATGCTCCTTCTGTTCCGTGAAGGAAGCCGTGGAGACACCGCTGCCACCCATCGAAGGCGCAACGGAGACGGATATCCTTCTCTTCACAACGATCCTAGAGACTCGTGAAGTGTTTCCAACAATCATCTGTGCTGTTTTGGATCCCTTTAAAATGTCCTGGAATCGATATGAACACCTCCATCGTTTTTATGTCTCAACGGTTCTCGACACCTTATTCGCCGGTCTCGGAGGATGCGTAATTTTTCACTTTTTGGTGTTCGGATGATTTTTCTCTGCGCGTGGGTGTGCGCCAACCATATATGTCGCTACGTGTTTTTTTAGAAAGTTCCGAGGAGTGGTATAATTATCAACGCTTGGTTAGTTTTCAATATTACAATGGAACTAGATCAACTTGTTAGAAGGATACTAATAAAAATAATAAACCGGCCTTAAATTTCGTCTAAAGTATATCAAACTGTAGCTATCACGTGAAGTAAGAGATGTATAAAGTCTGGGTATGTAATCTACAATACTTCCTGAGATATAACCGTTCATAGATTTGTATGGTATAATCAAGAGAAAGCGCATAAAATTGGCTTATATCTCAACAAGAAAACCAAATCTGGTAAATCTGGTGTATTATGATGTCTAACGGACCTATATCATCATATATACCAATTTCCAACTTCAGTGGACAGGCAGTTCTTCCAAAATGGCCTACACAGATTCTTATACTTATATAGCTCTGTTTCTTCGTTGTCCTAGCAATCGTTAAAATGTAAGGATGTTTTCAATATCTGTAGGTATTGTTTACATTTTGGATTAATTATCAACACAAAATGACACAAAACCAATACAGCTATATACAGAATTAGAAAGATCAGTAAAGGATGCCCTTAACTTGAAGAAGAAACATCGGCGGTTAATTTAGAACCACAGCGGCAACTTCAAACGAGTGAAGGTAACACACCTCAAGAACACTCAATGATTATTGATACAGACCAACTGACCTGTTATGAGAATTACCAGAAGAGTCACTAGAATATTTACCACAATCGCCGCTATTATCTGAACCTGAACTTGAATCTGAACCTGATAAAGGAACTATGGTTGATAGGAAATGAGGTAGACGAAGAAATACAGCTCAGGTAGCAGAAAGAGCGTTAGAAGAGATTGGACTTGACGGCGTTTTTGATAATGAGTCCGACTTTGAACATAACAACAGAAGACACTTCAGTTTCAGTGAATATAAGGGAGAGATCTACAGGTTGTTTCACTGTTATCAATACTCTCTGAGAGTATATATATATATCCATAGCAATATGCTCAGAACTTCTTACGTGATTGGAACTTCTTCTTTGGCTTACTGACTCTGCTGCCCTTACCCACCTTGCCTCTGTTCATTGGTCTTTGGAGCTCATCAACACCATCGTCCTCATCATCGTTATCGTCTTCTCTGGCTTTAGCACCTCTCTTGAACTTGAACTTGTTCTTCTGACCCTTCACTGGACCAGATTTAACGGCTTCAACGTATGCGTTAATACCATCTGTGATTGTCTTGAGTGGATCCTCGTCAAGTTCAGTCTCCTCGGAGAAGTGTAACTTCCCATTCTTCTCAAAGGCCTGAGCATGGCTAATGGCCTTGAACTTGTGACTTGGTTTGGTGGACGAGATGTGTGCTAAAGATTGACGGTTCAAGAGATCCAGTGGAGAATCCTTGGACTCCAAGATATACTGCGATGATTTCTTCCTTCTTTTTGGATCCTCCTTGTCCTGTTCAGTTCCCTCATCATCCATCTCGTCATCTTCATCGGAATCAGAATCGTACAACACGTCGTCGTAGGCATTACCATGTTTCTTCGATCTCTGCGATTCACCATCCTCCTCAGCCTGTCTTCTCTTAGCACGAGCTTTGGTCTTTCTGATGTTAGCAAGCAGTTTCTTGTCCTCTTCTGGGAAGTTCTGCTCAATCACTTCAAAACCAAATCTTCTAATCAGTCTTTCCACGATGTGCTTCACTCTCTGTTTAAAGTGACCAGTGTGTTCATGAGACCAACGCATCAGATGCTGTAACAACTCACGAAGCTGTGGCTTGATAATCTCCTCTGGTAAGCTGATACTGGCAATCTTGACGAATCCAATGGTGGATCTGACAATTTCCTTGGAATTAGACGTCAAGAACAGATTCACAGTGGAGGCTAGCTCAACAAGCAAGTCTGTATCGACAGTTTCACGGAACTCATACACAATACAGCTGATGGCAGTGATGGTGGCACTCACCATATGTTGATCACCACCAGCCAAACCGGCACTCAACATCGTAAAGTACTCTGCAAGAGAGGCTTGAGAATCTGGGGTACTAGGATCAAACCCTGGAATCTTTGAGTTGTGAATGACACCACCTTTAGCCATCACCCTACCCATCTCAATTAGCACGTTGAAAGCTTGCTGTCTCGACTTCTCGTTCGCATCCTTGGTGGCCAGGATAATCTCTGACATGATAGAAGGAATGAAGTACAAGTCATCCTCTGGAATGATTTGCAAAATTGACAAAATGGCCTGTAATCTTGCAGCACGGGCACTCAGATTATTAGAGTCTGTCGAACTGATGATGACACCCTCGATATCACCTGCGAAATGCTTCAAAGCCAGAACTCCAGAGTCGGATTCCGTCAATTTGGAGATGATTCTATACGCTCTTTTCTGTAGCAATGGCTCAGATGAGTTCACAGTCTGTGTGAAGATGGAGAAGAGAGCATTGTACGAGCTCTCTGGAATGTACTTGGCCATGGCAACAACCAAATCCATCATGGTGACACTGAGTTTGGCGACCCCCTTTTGATGCGATGTTGCTGGCGTAGAGGATTCCTCGTCAAATGCATTCTTCAACAAGACAGAGACCTTGTTAAAAGTGGATTCCAGGTCCTGTGGTGTTGAAATGGCCAAGTACGCATCGATCGTTTCCAAAACGAATCCCCTGGAGTCTGGGGAAGTTTGAGAGAACACGTTGAACAACACAGCAAGTAAGTTGGAAGCCTTTGAAGACAGATATTCAACATTACTCTTCGCAGTTTCAATCTTGAACTGTTGCAAGAGGAATCTATCATCAGCCAACGCACCACTGGCGAAGGTCACGTTACTCTCAACGAGTAATCGCAGAGCGTGGCAGATGTTGACCCTCAACTCCGGGTTAGAGTAAAGCAAAGATGCCAGTTGTTGAGCAAACTCGTCGGTAAATGCCTCTTGCAAATCGGATGGCAGATCTGCAAAATGAGGAAGTAAAGACCACGCTTGGTCAACAACAGTTTGCAAGATCTTGGTGGTGACAGAGTTGGAATCCATGGACCCAATTCTCTTTTCAAACTCTTGGATCAATGGCATGAATTCCTCAACAAAGTATCCCAGTCTTGCGAAGCGTACATTGTCTCTCAAGAGTGGTAAGAGCCAGGCTCTTCCTGCCTTCTTGGAGTCCAAGAGGTTCAATGGCAGTGAACCAAGTACAGTCTCTGGTCCAACCTCTCTGATTGCAGCAGCAATGACTTCTTCAGCTTGTTCTTTGAATTCGAATTCCTCATTTGTTCTCCATTCTCCAATGATGACCAATGGCTCG
Organism: Williopsis samutprakarnensis; assembly: GCA_030569715.1. Lineage (NCBI taxonomy): Eukaryota > Fungi > Ascomycota > Saccharomycetes > Phaffomycetales > Wickerhamomycetaceae > Williopsis > Williopsis samutprakarnensis. Next base: position 20,168 of record JAJMLQ010000160.1, read on the forward strand.
AGCAAGTCTGGGTTTGATCTTGATCTGAACTTCGTGAAAGCCATGGAAAACACCTCCAAGATCTCCTTTGTAGCTTGGCCATACTTCACGTTGAGCAACTGTGTGAGTAATTCAGCAATCTGGGTGATAACGCTATCCATCTCTTCGTAGATCTCAACAGTGACATCGTCATTGTTCGGTAGAAGAAGAAAGTGATCTGGAATGGCTTCAGAGAGGATTGAGATGAAGCATTGAGAAACAGATATATAAATCTCTGGAAGTTCAGCACTGAAGAATGGAAGCAGGATCTTGAACACTTCTGGAATCTTCTTCACCGATTCCAACGGTTCAACTTTTGTATACGAGGTGATACCCTTAGCCACAACAGCAATCCATGGAACTGCCAAATGGTTATCATTCAAAGATGGTTTCAGGTCAAAGATAACCTGTAGTACTTTGAGGAATTTATCGCTATCGATTTCATCGGTCATGGAGTTGAAAAGACCCTCGAATCCCTTAAATGCACTGGAAACCAGGTATTGATCATTTGTCTTTGAAACCTCGAGAAGGATGTCACACAAGTGCTCAATCTTTGACGTTGGCCAGGAGTTTGCCGATGTAATACTGGAAACCAATTGCAAAGAGTGGATCAATTGTGCAGAGTGTTCCTTGTTGGTCTTTTGGTTAGGCTTGGTATTAAGCAATTCAACGAGCGATTTTATAGCAAAATCAGCAGCCATTGCACTGGCAGGATGCTCCATAGAAGGCCCTGGTGGTGGGTTTGCCAGTATTTTATGAACAGCATCCTGAGCTCTCTTACGGACCTTAGGACGTGGATCCAAGGAGTACTCCAACAACCCACCAAAGCCTCGCTTAGGGTTGATGTTCAAAGCAGAGTTATTCCAAGAGTTGATGTCCTGTGCAAGCAGTAACGTCTCCAATGATCCTACTGCGGATCTAATCAGTGGAGCTTCTGCGTCGGAACTCGTTATAGCTGGGGCCAGCTTCACCAAGATCTCTGCAAACTTGGACTTAAGCAGAGCCTTGGGAATCACAGGCAGTGTAAGGTCCAACAGATACGCAGCAGTGGCAACCAGGTTGGCATCAGTAATGGTATCGTTATCAGCATCAATGGACTGGTCTAACAGTGATAAGAATGAAACGAAGTAAGCCACAGGTGAGGCATTTCCTCGCTGAGATGAGATGTTCTCCTCAACGGCAGATAGCACAAGAGCAATGTGCTTCTGGTTCTCGAGCTTGGAATCAATCTGTTGACGAATCTTTTGCAACTTGGATTCGAACTCCAAGAGCTGAATATCGTTATCGTCCAACATAGCTTCACAATCTGGCACAATTAATACACGCCAATCAGGTTCTTCAAGCAGCAGAAACGGATAAATTCTATAAAGGAGAGAAACGAAGCGATGGGTATTAAATAGAAATAAATTTTTCACAGCGATGAGGTATCAGAGTCGGAAGTTACTTTTCTCGGAAGTCGGAGATGATGTCCCTCGGAAATGCGCGATCACGTTCATTCCCGTCCTCGGAAGTAGTGAGCAGGCCCCGTCGGTGAAAAATTTCCTCCAATCACCAACATTTCCAACCCATAAACACAACATCAAACACCAGGGCTATTTCGGTGGCATTTGTTGATATCGAGGTGCTGTTTTTTTCAGCTGATAACTGGGTGATTTATTGGTAGAGTTGAATATAGAAATGACCAAAGGACTCGTGAGAATAAGACTGGCACGTTTTGGGCGTGTAGACCAGCCCGTCTATAACATTGTTGTTACGAAGAAGAGACTGGCGAGGGACCAGAAGCCGATTGAGGTTTTGGGGACTTATAACCCAATCGCACCACCTTTGAAGCCATGGGAGAAGAAACAGAAGCCTGTGAAGCACATTGAGCTGGATTTCGACAGAACTAAGTACTGGCTCTCGGTAGGTGCGCAGCCAACAGAGAGCGTGACGAAGTTGTTGAAGAAGGCAGATCTTTGGTTCTGAGAAGCTGTGTTTGCTATACGCTTGTTCCAGGTGACCTTTTCGAAGAGAGGAAGGTGTTACATCTCTGTACAGGTCAATGGCTTGTGTGTGGACTCGGAGAGGGTGTGCTTGTTTTGGCCTTTGAATTGGAGTAAAACTTGGATGATGAGCCACTATTGCAACGTTCTCTGTATTCAACGTGTAAATAGGTTTAATGACATTTAGCATATGATAATGAAACGGTAGTGTGTACTGTGTTCTTTGATCAATCTTGGACCACTGATTGGTACTGTAGTGTGCTCTGTATGAGGCACAGGCCGTGTTCTTGAGCTAGTTAACGGCTTGAAAGTACTATGGTTTGCTGTTCCTTTGGTCGTTGATGTCGCAAAGAGATGTTATACCATCTCATTGGCCTTGTTGTATCCAATGTTCATTCAAAGCGTTGTAAGTTGTGTTATCAAGATGCTGTCATCGTGGTGGAGGTAATCATCGAGCATAAAAGCACCATCAATGAAAACACCATAAATGAAAACATCATAATCAGTTCAATAGCATGGCTTCCAACTCTTAGCCTCAATTGAGCAGCAAGTATTGGCTATTGATGGAGTAGAAAGAACTCTGTTCACCATTACAGCCTTCCACCAACCAGTGGGCCTTCACAACAAGAGCAATGTTCAACACTATGCAACAAGAGGTAAGCCGATAACACATCGCAGAGATTGAGCATAGACATAGACAGGCACATAGAGCAGCCTTTACCAAGTGTGTCGAATCCAGAGTGGTGTGCATGGACATCTAAGAGCTCAACCCGTGTTGATAAGCTCATTTTCAACATCCCGGCATGTTGAGCTCTTATAACGATTCCACTCCATTGGCAATAATGCTCTCATAAGCTGGCACCCATTTGCGTATATCACAAATATTTAAAACGATCAACTCTTCACAATTGTGAACCCTGTTATCCATTCTCTCCATAGAAACCGTCTATCACCACCTCTAAGATGTTATCTTTCGTCTACGTATGTTTTTTCCTCTTCCAACCAACAGTGTCCTCGGTAATACCTTCAACATTCAATCACCAGCCGACTGAAAACACCTCAGTCGTCGTCAACTTCCTCAAGAAATCGAGTAGAGAACTGCCGGATCAGAGTAGGCTGAACCTGTCATTACTCGATCAATTCAAGGAACAAGTACACTGGTCACAGTTGGCATATTGCACCATCTCTCCATACTTCAAGACGGGACCTCTGGACCAAGCATGCATAGTCTATGATTTCCAAAAGAAGAACACAGCCATTGAAAAGCATTTCATGCCAGTGATGAATGGAATCCACAGTGGCACAGGGATACTTGGAGTTGATCGTGATGACAAAGTTGTTCATTTGAGCTTCAGAGGAACAATTACACCTGGTGATTGGAAATCCGACCTCAACGTGGCTCAGTGTCCTTATTCACCCGTCATATCAACGATATCCAGCTCGTTCAAAGGAAAACACAAGATAAAGAGCATCAGGAATGACATGAGGCCATGCGATGGTTGTCTGGTACACTGTGGAATTTATAGATCCTTTGAAAAGTTCATACCAAAAGTGTTCTCCATGGTTCAGCCATACTTGAACGATGGCTATTCCTTAGAGATAACTGGACATTCATTGGGAGGTGCGTATGCCCAGCTGGCTGGAATGGAGTATAGATCCATGGGTTATAAGCCCAAGGTCGTCACTTTTGGACAGCTGAGAATAACAAACCCGAAACTGAGCCAATGGAGCGATGAGCTCTTTGAGACCGAAAGATTTGCAAAGCTGATAGAGAAAGGCTCCCTGATACTCAAAGGTTCATACATAAGAGTGGTTCACCAATCAGATTTCATCACGAGGTTTCCACCAAGAATCTACCCATTAAAGGACTTCTCACATTCAGGTGTAGCGTTCGAGGTGTTGGGGTATGACTTACCGCAGAACATGTCGAACGTCTTGTTCCTGGGTAAAGGGAACCCTGAAAGGGATTGGAGTTGTAATTCAGACTTCACATCAGTGAAAACGTACACTTTAGCAATTGCACACACGGCCTATTTCATTCCAATTCCATTGCCTGCCTTTGACGATCCTATGGAGGAAATACAGTGAGTCATTATTGATGGAGACAAGTATCTTCTGTTTATTTGGCGCTGTCATTGTTTAAAGGTCAAGACTAAAATGTTTCAACTTGAGAGAACCGTCATTGTAAGCGTAATCAACTTCAATGGCCTGCTTGTCTTCTTTGTTTAGTTCTGCAAAGTCGCTCTTTAACAAGTTGAACAACTTGTTGAACTTTGTAGAATATTCACCAAAATCACCCTTGTAATTTTTCAACCTTAGCCTCATAGATGAATCTTCATCGCCTGTTCCCTCCTTCAATATCACAGAGTTTTCAAATTGAAGCATTCCCTGTTTGATTCGCTTACGATGCTCATTTTTACCCAACGCTTTCAAAGCTGCACGTACTTTATCAACGTCAATATCCTGCCTCAACGCAGGAGGCTGTGGGGTCTGTTGTGCTGCAGTCAACCCCCCATTTGTATGGCCGTTAGGCGTGGCATTTGTTTGATTTGTAGAGTTATCGTTTGAAGTTGACAACGCAGTTGAACTATTGGACTCATCTTTCTTCTTGTCCTCTGAAGATCTCTCCTTCTTATCATTGGACTCTTCTGATAGATACTTGATTCTCTGTTCGTATAATTTTTCACCAAATTCCTTCTCCAATGGAGTATCAACGTCAAACTCCATAACAGCCGGTTTCAATAGAGGCTTTTCAGATCCAAATGGATTTTTGGAAATCTCCTCTGGGGTTCTATGCGATTCCAAATAGTTCCACAATAGCCATAGAAACAAATCTGCTCTACTCCGTGGATTGTAGGATGCATTCATAAAGATATCGTAGAAATTGTAATTGACATCTTTGAAGAACTCACGCTGCACCAACTCTTCGTAGTTGCAAAGCACAAAGATCATGTTGACACAGGTTGTCAGAGGCAAAGCCTTCCGCTTCATCAATGCATCCAACGTAGAAGGCTCATGAGAATCATCACAACAAGCCTTCAATATCGATTTCAAACGAGGAGTATCCTGTAATTGCTTGTCATTCGATTTGTCATTTCCCGTGGTGGAACTGTCATAGTTCACCTGTAGAGAAGGGATTGGATGGTATGTTCTCAGCTGTGATTTCATATCAGGGACGAAATTGATCGTCGTGTTCATTCTTCCAACGTTCACGAGCAGACAAATCATACACGTAGGAATACTCATCTTCATATCATTCAGCAACCTATCTTTCAACACTTTAGAGCACTTCGAGCTGTGTGCAATACTCTTAATATATAGCTCTGCAAAGCTCAACTTTCCTCTCGGATCCAATGCTCTATCATCCATAGATACGTTTTCGTCTGAATCAGGGAAGGGATCTGTAAAGGCCTTTATATCGTTGTCAAATAACGATTTCAAGAACGAATATTGAATATCCTTACGCCAAAACGGTTGACCGTCAAACTTCTTCAAATGACGTGATCTAGCAGAGCTCAGAACGTTGTTATGGACTTTCTTCTGCTTCTTAGAAGGAGTTCCTCCTTTACCAGGCGTCAACTTATGCTTTGTACCTCTCTTCTCTTCAGCAATAGGGGTCTCTGTTGTGGATGGCTTTATCGTCTTCATCGTCATCACGGAGAATTGCGGCAACGTGACATTCGATTCCTGAGAATCAGCACCGTTGGACTTCGTAGTTGTTATCTTCGTTAATCCATCCGCCGTCGTTGAAGATGAAGGTTGATGTTGTGTAATATCCTCGCTGGCGGTATCGGAATCTGTCAGAGCGGTACGGTCTTCAGACTGAACCGCGTCATGAACTGGGTCGTATGGCATTTTTTACTTGTTGTGTGAGTTTACCGCGCTGGTTAAAGAAAGTAGAATTCCAATGTGAAAAGGGTGGTATTTTGCTCTCGTCGTCAATTTTGTGCACCAAACCCGCGAGAGCACAAAACTTCGCGTATTTCCTTGGTGATGCGTGCGTGTACCGGGAGTTTCCCTAGTTTTTTTTCGCTTTACAGTAACTATAGTAACTACTATAAAATACATAGTGCTATGGATCGTGAAGTGGGTTCGTTTCAATTCAACGGATGTGGACTCCAATAATTTCCTGATGGAGGTATAAACCCTGGATTAAAGAGTTGATCTCTAGTGGTATTCACATCTTCTGTTTGATACTCTTCTAAGTCTTCTGATTTTCTGTTGTACGGTAGTTTATCGACAAGTTCATCAGGTGTAGGCCCACTTACATAGTAATCGCTCTTTGGTAGATGATTTCTAGTAAGTGTTGTACTTCTAAATGATTCCTGTTTCTTGCCTCTTTTCATCAAAAACGTTAGCCAATCCTCCTCCACTTGCACTTCAAACTCTTGTGATTTTAAAGGGTTTAACGATAGTTGTGATTGTGAAGATTGGAGCATCTGTGTGCTATATTCCGGTATAGCTGAGTGTGCCATCTTTGGCTTACCACTTGCCATCATCTCCAAATTCACTTTACTCACATTCCTTGCATTCTCCGGTACGTGTCCCACACACCAGAGTAAAAAATCTTGTGCCGCTCTGTTACTGGTATCGTACTGTTCATAAACATCCAATATATCAACAGGTTTAAGCATTCCAACGTTGATTAACGCTTGTGTAATATCTTGAATTTCAACCACGGGTTTCTGGGCCTGTTGTGATAATGACTGTACTTCACTGGTTAGCAGAAGGAGGTATCTAACGTACAAATCTGTTAGAATATCAATGACATGACGAGGACATCTATCGAATCCAATACCTCGAAGAATCTAAACTTCAATGTTAGTTATGAATTTGTCCTCTAAACACATATACGTCAAAAGCAAAATGGAATATTCAACGTACTTGCATCACCGTTATCCTAACGAGAGAATAGTTAAACTGAGATTGAGACATCTTGTTTGTTTTATCCCTCAACACAGCTTTATTATGGGTAAACTGACAAGTTTCTAATGGCTGTGAAGACGTTTTGGTTGGTCATACCGAGTAAACATTACCCGGCCTTATTTACGCCTTTTAAATTGAAAAAACCATGGTCACGTGACATATCTTCCCGCTCCGTGGATTTTTTGAACAGCGGAGCTTCTCCTTCAAACCAAAACAAATCAAATCATCAAAGGTGTAAACAACGGGCTCACAAGTAACTCGCAAAGGCTAAACAATGTCTACTAATCTCGGCTTGTATTCGGTGAATGCTTTTCTCATACTCGATAACGAAGGTGAGAGACTGTATACGAAATATTATACTCCACCAAAGGGGCAGAAGAGCGATGAAGAGAAGGACGGTGCACTGTCAACGCTGAAGAAACAACAGACGTTTGAGAAGGCTCTGTTTGCAAAGACTTTCAAGCAACACGCGGATATTATTCTCTTTGAGAGTCATATTGTGGTGTATAAGGAAGTTGCTGACATTGTGATATACGTTGTTGGTGGGTTGAGTGAGAACGAAGTTGCCCTATCCTCTGTAGTTGATGGGTTCAAGGAGGCACTGGATAAGATCCTCAACTACCAGGTGGATAAGAAGGCTGTTCAAGAGAACTACGACAAGGTTTGTATTGCAGTGGATGAGACTGTGGATGATGGAATAATCTTGGAGACAGAACCTTCGATCATTGCCGCCAGAGTGTCAGACACACCAAAGAATGAGCCTTCTCTGAAGAACATTGATCTGAGTGAAAAGGGATTCATGAATGCGTTCCAATTCGCAAAGGGTAAACTCGCTGAAAGACTACAACAGGGATTGTGATTCTATAACGTATGGAATGTCGTATTTAACTGTATAAAGAAGAGCAGCAAAAAAAGATCAAAACGATCACTTCTTACCTTTCTTTTTAGCTCCACCTCGACCAGAACCAGCTTTCGATGCTGATGATTTGCCTGGAAGCATGACCTTTAACTTACCAACGTATATCGAAGGTAATAGGTCGGTATCCTTCAGACTCTTGAGCATTTCATGTTCTCGAGGCCAATCGTAATTACGATCACGTTCACTGTCATCGACCGGCCTTGTCAAGAGATAATGTAATGTCTCTTGAAGAGCTTTGCCCTTCTTTGTAGAACCCGGTTGGACCTTCACACGATAACGGTACTTCGTCAGGGCATTCCAAGGTGCAAACACTGGGATGGCTTCCAAGATTTGATCATCAGCAGTGATTGTAGGAGTTAATTCGTTCAAGATGGCTTCATAATCGACAGATTCTTTCATATTCATGTACTTGTGAGCAACGAGCTCTTCTTGGCGTTTTTTCTTCTCAATCTTCTTCAGATGAGCAATCTTTTGTTCTTGTTGTTTCTTAAGCTCATCTTCTCGTTTGGCTTGTTGTTTCAAAGTGCCCAGGGCTTCCATTCTTAGGCGACGTTCATCTTCATCTTGGTCACCATACTTCTCTTGGATTTTCTTGAGTTTGCTCTTCTTTCCACGTACAGGCTTCTTCTGTTTCGCCTGAGATGTGGTGCTCGTTGTATCGTGGGCAATGGTTGATTGTTCGTGATGTTCTTCAGCGGCGTCAACTTGAGTTTCCTCTTCTTCTTCTCCCTCAACTTCGTTAACCACCTCGTCAGCTTCACCTTGTCTCTGAGTATCTCCCACTTCCTCAGACTCTTGTAGCCTGTCTTCATCCTCCTGTAGCCCATCTTCCTCCTCCAATCCATGGGTCTTCAAACCATCAACTGTGCTCATATCCAACTCGTCAAACTCCTCAATCTGTCTCTCCAACTCCTTCTCGTTACCCTCGGTTTTGATCTTCCATAGGAATGCAAACCCCATCACCATCTGAGCCGGCGGTAAGAACTGCTTCTCCTTCATGTATCTGAAGGACCCAGGCGGTAGCATCTTGCCATCGATATCTTCTTTAGATACATCAGCAGCATAGCACCACCATGGACTGGTGACCATTTTGTTTTCCCAAGCCTTTGAAGTCGACAGTGACATGATTCCTGCCTGTGTCAGAGTGCTTGGTGATACTTCGCCCTTGTTTGGATTCTTTATAAAGACATGGGAAGCTCCATCAACATCGGCAAAGACATAGATATCATCCTTCTCAACATATCTATGGTAAATCATATCTGTTTGAGAGTCATCCTTCCCGGATAGGATCAAATAGTTCTCGTTCGATATAAACCAGTTGAACTTCTCAAAAAAGTAAGGGTTACGTAGCTTTCTCAAGATTTCATTCTCCTGTTTCAAGTTCTTCCTGAGATCCTTCTCGATCTTCGATTCGATGTTCTTCAAAGCTTTCGATGCGCTCTGCTCTACTTTCTTCTGCTTCTCTACTGTTGTCTTCTTGACTGTAAAGTAGTTTGAAGCATTAGCATAAGCACTCAGACCAAGATCAATGGTGACGTTGATGGTATTCTTTGGCTTGGAGTCTGGTTTCTTTCTTCTGTTAGTATCTGAGCCGGAATCTGATTCTGATTCTGACTCTGATTCTGAACTGTCCTCATCTTCGTATTCAACATCTGTCACAAGGTTCAACCCTATCTTGTTCTCTTTCAAATTCAAAGGCAAGTTGATCAACTTGGCTACCGGACTGTTCTTTCCCTGTTCAATTTTGATGAGCTTCTCCATCATCTTCCAATCCATCTTTTGATCAATCAACGTTTGAACCGCAGCTTTGGCCTGTTCAACCAAATCGGCATTGAACAGGATGGTTTCACCTTTCAGCTTATTCACCTCTTGAACGTCGATGAGTCTCTGAACCTGTTGATGCTTTTCATTCTTAGCCGTCTCGAGCTTCTTCTTCGCTTGGTTCTCTTGGTTCTGTATACGCAATGCATACTTGGACGATTCAATCGTTGAAAAGAACTTGTCTAAAGTGTTGTTATAACCAACAACTTCGATAAGCTCTTCATCATCTGATTTCAACAGAGGTTTGAACGGGTGGAATTGGTCATACAACGTTTTCAAGTCCTCTTCGTCCTTTGCAGCATCGTACAACGGGTTAATCTTAGTGACGATATATCCCTTCACCGGTTTGCTAGAGACAATTCCCTCAATGTCCAGTTCTGTCTCGTGCAAAGTCTGTGCCAAAACATCAGTCTTATCGAGATATTCAAGACACGAGGCTGATGGATTGATACCGTGCTCAACTAACCTCTTAGCTATCAAGTCAGCAGAGAGATGAGGTACTCTCTGGTAGAGGATCTTCTGTATAGATAGTACTTTCTTTTTATCATGGCTTTGACTCTTTGAAGTGATCCATTCTTTAATGTCATCCGGGTTAAACTCACTGAGGTCCCTGTGAACAGGTGTCTCATCAAACAACGACTCGTCAAACAGGTTATACGTCTCACCCACGGCGTATCTGTCGTTATTACCCTTTTCCTCCACAAGTCTTTGCAATGCCATTATACGTCTATTTTCATCCAACAGGACAATGTTTCCCGCACTGAAGAACTCCAAAACGAGGTAAAAAGTTCCCTCGCTGAAGTTCAACACTACGACTCGATCTATACCAACTTGTCTGATGCTGGTGAGCCTTCTTGTCTTCAAATGCTTTCTCAACTTTGTAACAAAGCTCGAGGGCACCTGAGGTGTTGGTCTTGTGAACTGTGTAAGATGGGCTTTGAAGCCCGAATCGAGAACCAAGTTCTTCTTGGAATCAGGAATGGCAAACTTGAGGAGATATTGTCTATTGGAAGTGACAATGTTATAGATATTAGATAATCTATAACCGGTAATCTCCTGTTGGAGTTCCGCAACGAGGATCTCAATGTCCAATGCTGTGACTCTTTGCTGGGGGTGAAGTTAGTAGGAGGCTCTGTGGGAAAGGGGGGGGCTAAAATATGGTTAATTTCTCGGTTTTGAAACTCACCTTCATAGTTCGGTGGGAAAGGCTTCACAATGCTAAGCAATAGCTCTATTTAATCACCTAAATGGTTAGAACAATAGTGGATAAAAATGTCCAAAAGTGTCTCGAAGGAGGTAATTTTTCACTTTTGGTATGCGACGCATAGATAAGAGGACAAAACACCACCCGCACATCCTCACACCCGGACACTACATCATCTCCTTCTTTATATGGTTTCAAGTTCTATGCTCCAGCTATGGGTTTATACAGATGATCTATGGTTTTTTACATCTAGTGTAGCTATCTTATCAAATAATCATCACACAACTCCTCATTTCCTTAAAAATATAGAAGAAAAGACACAAAATCAAAGAACTCTTGCTCAAATTCACATCACGTGATATCCCACGTGTATATCACGTGTACAGCTCATCCCCGGCACGTGACCTATCCTAGCACGGTTGCTAAGGCTTTTCTATATATTTTCCATAACTTCCACAACAACAACAACAACAACAACAAAAAAAAAACCATTGTGAGCACCTACTACGCTATAAACTCACCTCACAATGAGACTTTTCACTTCGTTGAGGCTCATCAGACCTTGTTCAACGACTTTGACTCGCTCGTCCGCGTTCTTACCAAGAAGCACTCCGATCATTGGGAAACGATTTGTATCTGATGAGATTGCTAAAAGAGATAAGGAAACAGGTGAAGTTTTAGACGCTGAAGAAACCGGTGTTGTTGAGAAAGATGATCAGGAGACCATGCTGTACTTTCACCACATCCTCCCGTTCCGTACAAGCGTATGGGATCTAAAACAATGGCTTGCTACGTTGTTTGTTGCTGATAAACGACCTGAAGCTATAAGGGTCCATGTTGCCAAGTTGGCCAATCCTAAGGACATAAACGGCGTGGGCTCCATCCCAGGATTGGAGATTACTGATGTTGTTCCGATGAAGAGGGACGGAGGAGCCTTCATCAAGTTTCGGGTTCCTTCTCACTGGGTTCTTGCCGAGTTCAACCAGAAGATTCAGAAGAACATCTTGGAACAGACCCAGCATGGACTGGCCAACTGGTTACAACGGCCCATTGCTTTCCAAGTCAAGGGAAAGCCATGGGTTGAGGATCTGAGAAGATACCCGAATAAGACCATCAAGGTCAAATACGAAGGTGCTGCGTTGAGTGAAGAGGAGCTCTACTCTCTCTTCAGAAGATACGGGACCATCATCGACATCGTGCCCGATAGCTCTGTGGCAACGGTGTCGTTTGAGAGTTACAGAGGCGCCATCTGTGCGAAGAACTGTATCACCGGTATCACCGTTGATGGTACAACTCTTCACGTTCAATACGACAAGAACACCAGAAAGAACGCGTTGTGGGACTTCATCGTCAACCATAACAAGATCAGCATGCCTTTGATCGTTGCCCTACTCGCAGCATTGGCTGTGATGATCTTTGACCCGATCAGAGAGTTCTTCATCCAGAACAAAATCACCAACAGGTTCTCCATTGGAGATAACCATGTCGTCAAATGGCTCAGCAACATTACAAACGTGACGATGACTCGTATCCACGACATGCTGGGACAGCATGTCTCCAACGTTAGCCAACGCCAGCTATGGAGTGAGCGTATGGACATTGTCAAGGAGTTGAAGATGTGGTTGGAGGAGAACGTGAATACGTTCATTGTGGTGCGTGGTCCTCGAGGTTCTGGTAAGCATGAATTGGTGATGCAACACACGTTGCACGACCATAAGGATGTTCTGTACATCGACTGTGATAAGCTTGTGAAGTCGAGAAACGATCGTGTCTTCATTGGCAACGCTGCGCATTCGATTGGTTACTTTCCTGTTTTCCCATGGCTCAACTCCATCTCGAGCATTGTCGATTTGGCATTGCAATCCTTAACGGGCCAAAAGTCCGGGCTGAGCGAATCTAAGGAGTCCCAGTACAGGAACATGCTCTCCACTGCGCTGGTTGCCATCAGAGACATCTCCCTGAGAGGTTATAAACCGGTGATTGTCAATGGAACAGAGGAGATCACCGTCAAGGAGGAGGATTATCTACAACAACATCCAGAGAAGAAGCCGGTGATTGTTATTGACCGTTTCACAACCATTAACAGGGCAGAGTCCAATAGCTTTGTCTATAAGGAGCTGGCTGATTGGGCTGCTCTGTTGACTTCGATGAACATTGCCCATGTCATCTTCCTCACCGAAGATGTTGGCTCGCAGACTCTTTTGAGTGAGGCCTTACCAGACCAGGTGTTCAAGTATGTGTTGTTGCAAGATGCCTCGAAGACGGCAGCTAAGCAGTACGTGATGAGCTCGTTGCACGAGGATGTGGATGAAGTGGACTCCAACGAGAGTCCTGATGACATTGAGATAAAGAAACGTATTGCTGAAAAGATCTCGCTTTTGGATGCCCAAGTGGATCAATCATTGGACCCTATTGGTGGTAGAATGCTTGATTTACAAGCATTTGTTCGTCGTGTGAGATCAGGAGAGAGTCCAAATGAGGCTTTGACACGGATGGTGCAACAGACTGCTGAACAGATCACGCAGATCTTCCTCAACAAGGACCAAGGTGTATCGAACGCACAGGCCTGGGTGTTGATTAAGATGCTTGCAGAGAAGGAGTTTGTCCAGTATAAGGATTTCATCAATCACCCGTTGTTCAAGTCTTCTCCTGAGACCTCTCTGGTGTCATTAGAGCAACATGGGTTAATCTCCATGACTCGTGATCGTGGTGTGATCTGTGATATCCGTCCAGCAAAGCCTTTGTTCAGAGCTGCTTTTAAGAATCTGTTGGATGATATCAACACTTATGGGGTGTTGGAGACTGCTTATCTTTACCGTTTGATAGGATTTGAGACTGGTAAGATTCAAAAATGGGAGAAAGAGCTGGAGAGCCTAGCATGGTACACCAATAAGAGAGAATTTAACAGCAGAATGCAGTATTTGGCCAATAAGATTGATGTGTCTAATTCGACGATTCTCGATGCTGAAGAACAAATTAAGAAGTTGAAATCAATTACAGCAAAGAAATAAGCGTGTACATATGTTACAGTGGGAATATACGAAATGATTGGTTATTTGTGTGTTATATCGATAAGTTGTTGATGCCTTTGTTGATGGTTTCCTCGGCTTCATCTTCAAGGTCTTTAGGCTTAGATTTGTCGTCAACTTGTTTAGATTCTTCTTTAGCTTCTTTAGCTTCTTTAGCCTCAACTTCTTCTTTGGTGCCTTCAACCCCTTTAGACCCAACATCACGCTCCGCACGCTTCACCAACCTTTCCAGCTCTTCATCCCATCCCAACTCTTTACACAGAAGCTCTACAAACTCGTCAATCTTCCCCAAGTACACCTCATCGTCATCTCTCGGATCATCTTCAAAGGTGCCAACCAATTCCTGATTGACCAAGAACCTCTGAATAGATTCAGGCAATTCTTCCGGTAGAGATGCAAACGGATGAACTTTCAAGCTTGTGCCTGCCACGATTGCTACGGTTTCATTGACATATTCATTGCCAAACTCATCACAATCTTCATCCCAACATTCAAAGAATCTCTGAGGTAAACCTTCTCCAAAGAACACGATACATGGCTTGACGTAACCACCACAATGAGGACATTCCACCTTCTCTCCTCTAAAGATCATCTGTTTGAACTTATCACCATCCAGCTCTTTTGAGCAATTGACACATCTATGATCATCAAAGCAACCATGGGCTTCCACTATCAGATCCTTCTCAACTCCGGCAATTCTCTCCAGAGTATCGATATTCTGCGTATAAACTCGATGGAGCTGTCCCCTTCCCTGTAACATGGCCATGAACAAGTGGAACTTTGTAGGCTTGAACTGTCCTGGATAAAGCTCCCTTGCCAGTGTATAAAAGGGCACAGGGTCCTTTTTGAAGTAATCTATATCGAATACAGCCTCGGCATAGGGCAAGTTCAACTTTGACAGGTTGTTGTAGAGTCCGGTACCAGGAGAACGGAAGTCTGGAATGCCAGCAGATGTTGATATGCCAGCACCAACGAAGAATACCACAGATGAGCCTTTGTTCAGACAATTTGCCAATGATTGGATAGCAGAAGACATCGGATTATCTAAACCCCCGGTTTAACCTTTTAACGTTTATCCGTTATACTGTTTGTGTATGTAGATGAAGATCAGATCGGGTCCAATAATATGTAGTTTCTCCGGACTATGTGTACTTTTTTTATGGGCTTTCTCCGCCACCCCCGTCATAGCAGGAAACAATTGATTTAACTCGGTGTCTTACTTTATCACCATGTGCAAAGACAAATCTTAATGTTTAATTAGTTACCGATTGGACATGTACAGACGATCTATTGTATATTGTATGGAAAATTAGAAGCAAGCACTCGGGATGAAGAACTACCAGCACTGGTAACCACCATCAACAACCAAGTTCTCACCGGTTGTGTAGGAGGAAGCTGTCGAGGAGGCCAAATAGAGAAGGGAGCCCACAAATTCCTTTGGCTCTGCCATTCTGTGCATTGGAACCTTGGATTCCCAAGTGTTCTTGAGCTCAGTGTTGGCGCCAATGACATGCTTTGTCAATGGTGTTAGGATGTAACCAGGGGATAAGCAGTTCACTCTGATACCGTATTTTGCCCATTCACAGGCCAAGGATTTCACCAAATGGATAACACCGGCTTTGGACATGTTATAAGCAACTTGCGGCTGTGGATCGTTGACGATGACACCGGACATGGAACCGATGAGGATCAACGAGCCCACTTTACCGCTATCAACCAACTCCTTGGCAATGTACTTTGAGATGTAATACGAGCCCAACAGGTTAACGTTCACCAAGTCATGGGCCTTTTGGTCTGGGTATTCCAAAGCCGGGAAGTTCTGACAGTAGCCAGCGGTGTGGATCAACAAATCAGCTGGGGCTCCATGGTGGTCCTTGATCTGTTTCACAACCTCCTGTACGTTCTGAGCATTACCAACGTCACAGCTCCAAGCTGACACCACTGGTTCAAATCCATGGTTCTTCCCCCATTGGATCAGTTCGTCAGCTGCGGCCTTGCATGTCTCCAAGTTCAGATCAACAAGGGCAACTTGAGCACCCTGGGCGACAAGTGCCTTCGATACCGTCAGGGACAATCCACCGGCACCGCCTGTGAGAACAGCAATACGACCATCCAAACGGAAGGAAGGAACAATGTTTTCAAGTGAGTCTGTATCTGCTGTCATGGTAGGCGCTGTATTTGTAACTCCTGTGGTTATTATAGTTGTGTGTTGTGTGTTGTCGTTATATACCAGTGTATAGTGACAGCGGAAGGAGTAGGAGAAAGAAAAGCGATAACGGCTAACTTATATCGAGTTGATTGTTTACCTTTACGCTGATTTATGCGAGTGACAGACAAAAAAAAAAGAAAAAGGACAAAAAAAAGAAATTTTTATCCCCGGAGAGACAGGGAAGGGGAGCCTATGGAACGAAAAAGAAACAGCGGGAAATTCTGTTATGAATAACTGGAATTAAGTGGGTGGGTAGATAAAATCTGAGACCTAATGTCTAATTTTGGGTAAGAGCGTTGTTTAATTCGCATGGAGCGGATCATCTTTCCAGGAGGCAGGTACTTTAGCCATAATTGGTGGTTTTCCTCACCGTTTCTTTTGCATGCAAATAGTGTGATGGCATTATTTCCAATGACATACTCTTGTGTTTGGAGTCTACGATCGCTGAGCTTTTAATGTCCTTGAATACGAATAAAATACAGTCATTCCACAGATGACTGTATTCAATGGCAGCTTTTTTTGGTAATTCAGGTGGTGCAGGCAAACGGTCACAATTCCAATTGGCAAGGGAAAGGACCAAGTGAACAAGATGTAATACGCGGTTGTAGTAATACAGCCAAAACTTCACAGAGAAGAGTTGTTCCACCGAGTGACTTTTCCGGTCATCTCTCGTGCTACAAATTCTACGGTGCTGTCTCTCTCGGTGTGTGACACGCTGCAACACACGCACATGACGCACATTCAGGGGCCACACCACTCACTCGCACTGGCATTCTGTTTCTTTTTTTTGCACTTTTCTACGATCGCGGTGACTAAGATCTTATGTAATGTGCTTATGTAATGCATTACATGATCATAACACACATCCGGACACCTAAGTACAGCCATCCCCCCACGTGTGCCTAGTTGTATGTAAATTAGTTCAGGCTATACGATACAACCACTAACGATTTAACCCATTAAACGTAAAAAATCTTTTCCTTTTCCTTTTCCTTTTCTTCTCCCTGTCTGTTCCAACCTATCAAATCATACACCAATTAAAGGTTCTTAAAAGATGTTGTTTGGTGTTAAATTGGCCAATGAGATCTATCCTCCCTGGAGTGATAACTACATCAACTATGAAAAGTTGAAGAAGTTGCTCAAGGAGAACGCACTGGACTCCCACGGTTCAAAGAAGTTGTCCAAATGGTCCGATGCTGATGAATCTCAATTCGTTAAGGCCCTGGATGCTGAATTGGAGAAGGTTTATACCTTCCAAACCAGCCAATACGAGGATTTGAACAAGAGAATTGAATCTCTCCAAGAAAAAGCTGATGAAATCACTCAATCTCAAAAGAAGGACTCGGTGGAATGGCCAAAGTTCCATCAAGATGTTGAAAACGTGCTTGCAGAGGCTCATGAACTGGATCATTTTGCCAGATTAAATTTTACAGGGTTTCAAAAGATTGTGAAGAAGCATGATCGTTTGCATCCTCACTATAACTCTGTGAAGGCATTGTTATCTATCAGATTGAAAGATTTACCCTTCCATTCCGAGGATTATTCACCTCTGTTACACAAGATCTCGTTCTTATTCCAATTCTTGAGAGAAAACATGCAAACTGGCTCACACATGGGGTCAAAATCCATGACTCCATCACAATCCGGATCATTGATGAACGCTGGTGTTTCCAATGCAACTCCAGGATCTTATGTTAACGCTGATAATTTGGATTACCAGTCTTTCAAGTTTTGGATCCATCCGGATAACTTGATGGAGGTTAAGACCACCATCTTGAGACATTTACCTGTTTTGGTTTATTCTAATGAAGCTGAATCTAAAGATTCTGTTGATCCAATAGTGACCTCTCTGTACTTTGATAATGGGTCATTTGAACTATACAATATGAAGCTGTTGAAATCAAATACTTCACCTTCTCTTCGATTGAGATGGTCTGGTAACCTTGCTGATAAACCAGATATCTTTTTGGAGAAGAGAACTGTGGATAAGTCCAATGAGGAGGAATCTTCCCATGACATTCGTCTCAAGTTGAAAGAGAAGTATATCAATGATTTTGTCATCAAAGGTGACGTTGAACAGTTCAAACAGAAAACTCTGAACAAATTCAAGGAGATGGGATCATCTGATCAAGTGTTGAAAGGTATTGAAGATGATGTTGACAAGGTTGCTGCTCTTATCAAGGAATATGAGCTTCAACCTGCAGTTAGATCAGTCTATACAAGAACAGCTTTCCAAATTCCAGGTGATGACAGGGTTCGTATCACCATTGACAGTGATATTCTCTTTATCAGAGAAGATGCATTTGATGAGATGCGTCCAATCAGAAACCCACAGGAATGGCATAGAAAGGATATAGATCAGAATATTGATAACCCATACTCCTTGCTAAGAAAGAATGAATTTGCCAAGTTCCCTCATAGTGTTATGGAGATTAGAATTAAGAACACCAGTGGTAAGAAGATATCGGATGGTAAGGGAATTTCAATTCCATTCTCTAGAAAGAATGGCAAATGGATTGAAGAATTGACAACTTCTCACCTCGTTAAAGAGGTTCCAAATTTCTCAAAATTCATCCAAGGTATTGCTTCTCTATTCATCGAAGATGATCGTCTGGATGTCTTACCATTCTGGTTGCCTGAATTGGAAGATGATATCCGTAAGAACCCTGGTGATGCCCTTGCAGAGGAGGAGAGAAAGAAGAAGCATCAAACAGACTTACAATCCAGATTACGTCGTATTGAAGACTCGACAAAGTCAAAAGGTGAAGTTCAACTGGAGCGTGAATGGCATGACATTGACGATGATGATCAAGAATCAAGTGACGGTGAGCATCAAACCACCGTCAGACATAGACCAAAACAACACGTTGATATCATTCCACTCCTCACCGGTGGTTCTAAACTGGCCAATGTTGATTCTGAAGATGAGGAGGTTGAATTACCTCCTGGTGTTGTTAAGCCAAAGACCTTGCTGAAACAGGCTGGCTCGATGAAAGTTGAAACCAAGGTCTGGTTGGCCAATGAAAGAACGTTTAACAGATGGTTGAGTGTCTGTTCTCTGTTCTCTGCACTGACATTCTCTATCTACTCCTCTGTGAAGAAGGCTGCAAATGAAGAATTGGCCACCAAGTTGGCGTACGTGTACTTTGCATTGACCCTCTTTTGCTTAGGCTGGGGTTATTTCATCTACAACAAACGTTTGTCGTTGATCAAAGCAAGAGATGGTAAACATTTGGATGCTCCATTGGGTCCTCTTGTCGTTGCAACAGGTGTCTTGGTTGCCATAACCATCAATTTCGTTGTTGGCTTCAAGAGCGCAGCTGAACGTGTGAATGCTCTAGAGGAACAGCCATTGCATCCTTTGATTCAATGGGTGTTGAACACTGTATATCACTACGTTGGTGCTGAAGGTTACTAAACCCTCCTTTATGTATACGATGTCTTCACTTTGCCCATAATCTTTTATAGAATCCAATATCTATAATCATCATTGCGTAATATATATCAAGCGGGAGTGTGTCATAAATTTTATCTGTAGAGAGATTAAACTAATATAAATACATTATCACACACCTCATACTTCATGTTTATCGTCAACTTTCTTCAAGAATCCAACAACTCTCCCCATATCCACCTCGTCTGGATCGCTTTCAACGGCCTGTACGAGCCCATCCAATATGGTGTCGATCTTATCCTCAGGTACACCGGTACAAAGAGCAACGACACGACGGAACTTATTCTCAAGTGCTTTGGAATTTTCATTTAATTCGTCAATAACCTGTTTCAACTTGGATTCGTTCGCCTTATACGCCCTCACCCTCGCCTGCAACACCGCTACTGGCGGTAACTCGTTCACATTTATCTGCGATGGGTCAATCTTGATATCATTTAACGAAGTCTTGTTGTTTCCTTGTCTTTCAACCTGTTCCATGATAGCGTTATATACAGGTAACACCCTGAACGGTTCATCGGCATCAAAATCAACGTCATAATTTCCAATTGATCCTAACTCTGTGGTTTGATCAAGGAATCTTTGTTCCTCATCTGCAGTTGCCCTATCAAGATTGGAAATCTTTTGTTTGTACTCACTCGATTTAATCTCAGATTCTTTCAAAGTTTCTAGATTCTTACGGGATTCTGATAATTTGTTCGTAGCAGTACGAAGCTTTGCATGTAGGTCATCAATAGTTTTTTGCTTCTCTGCGATTTCATTCTTAAAATCAGAGTCTAACCTGTTCAAAACTTGTTTCATAGAATCAAGGATCTTCTCACTACTCTGTTGAGGTACTAATCTTGGGTTGCTGTAAGTCTTATTCTGGTTTTGTTGCAAAGATTTAACACTGGACGCGTTCAGCCCATTCACCGTGATACCAAAATCCACTGGTCTCAAGCCGGCCTTATTCGGTATCGAAGGGTCTGCACCAATATCAAACAATTGTTGTACAATTGCCTTGTTTCCTATTCTTGCAGCAATGTTCAAACATGTATCACCATTCTTATCTTGTGCATTGACGATATCACTCATGAATTTACCCAAGGTTATTGAACCTTTTGGCAAAGATGAACCAATTTTCACTATCCATTCCAGCAGAGTTTCCAAATAGTATCTACTTGCAGCGCTTCTTCTCTTAATTCCTGCTGTAAGTGCAATGTGATGCAACACAGAACGATGTTGGTGATCCAGTAGTGGAATACATGGGTATAACAAGTCCAACAACTCTGAGAAGGAGCTTTGGTCATAGTTATTGGTCACTAATACAGCTCTTATAAGGGGAGATTCGCCTTGGTTATTTCCCCTTATTCTTACACTACCACGACGTACTAGATCTCTCACTATGGTAATACGAGCCAATGCAGATGCCCAGTGCAATGCAGTGTGTCCCAGTTCATCAATTGCAACATCCAAGTTAACGTCAACAAGTGCAGATTCACCACCAACTGCTTCTGCTAATGAGTCAACCTCGGGTGAAAGAAAAACTTGGGTTATAATCTCTTTGGAGTGTTCAAATTCGGGTATGAATCCTGATAAAGGAGGTAAAGTGAAGGGGGCATTTGGATTTTCGATATCCAAATCATGGTTATAAATAACCATGGCATTATCAGAAGCGGCAATTGGCCCATTTTTACTCGTATTGTTGTGGTATAGGGCAACAGATTCACCGTTCTCCAACTTCTGTTTCTTTTCAGGTGATTCATCATCATCGATATGGCCATTATCCTCGTCTGCATTGGTCAACGTTGAATATGACCTTCCCAGATTCGAGGGCTTTCTTGAGATCGATGCATAGAAACTGTTACCTCTTGACAATGCCGTGGTAGATTTCTTCTTTTGAGCAATCGCCTGTTCCTTTGTTGGCGTTTCAACACCATCACACCTCGAAACGTTGAACAAAAACAGAGGTTTCAAATCCTCATAAACACCATACTGCTGTGAAAGTGCCACTGCACGGTCATAGGGGATCCAGGTCCCTTGAAACTTACCATATCCACCTTGAACCTTCTCATGTATGCCCGTGTGAACCTCCTTCTCCAAGATCCTAGTTCTTTTCGTCTTATCAACCCCGGCAACTTTCAAAATCTGCGTAGCGTTGAAACTCGAATCATTACGCCTTCTCATCACAGAGATCCCTCTCACAACGGTCTCTAACACATCAATGCCAGAGTAAGTCGCCGTGTATATCGTCCCATCTCCTTCAACAAAGGAACTGCCGCCGTGCTCCGTAAACGAACCATGTGGTGTCGCGTACATGGAGTTGTTCTCCTTAGCAACTTGACTAGCAGTAGAGGTATTTACATCCAACTCAGTAGCATCGGCATCCACTTCTCTATTCAAAGACATTCTGTGTGGTTTTTCCTGATTCCAATGCCTTAAGCGCCCTATTGGATAGTTAACCGCCGTGTGTTCCTTCTTTTCCGCTGACGAGAAGCTTCCCTTTGTTGATGTTTATTTCTCTGTTGTTTTTATGGTTTTTTTCTCTTTTGAAATGTTGTTTCTACACAAAAGTGTCGCACACACGCGCACGCGCAGGCGTAAAAAGGGGAGGAGTTTTTTTTCTCTCTTCGTTAGAAATTATTTGTATAAATAAGGCAGTTTTCCTAATGAGGAAATACATCCGAACACCACCATGGGAATACGTTGGAAGAACGCGTGTTTGTGTGTGTAAAGTCTAATTTCTTGTTTACACACACAGGTCGGGACAACAACGGTACTTTTCTCTTTCTCAGTTATCATTGTTGTTACACCCAGTTGGTTGAAGCGTTTACACTATCGGATCATCTCACAAGATGGCATTAGATAGAGGAACCCCGGTACTATCACGTAAACGTAAAAGAAATGTGGACTTTGTAAATTCCCGTGGGTTGTCAAGAACGAAGTCTTCAGGTTCTTCGACGGGCAACCATCAGAGCCATGGTCATAATCATCATCGTCATCATCATCAGTCTCGTCATGGTGATGACGATAGTAAAAGTGATTGGACCACAGATAAACACGGTGAACAAGATGCTACTTCTATCGAGGCTAATGGACTGGTTAAAGCTGCTGTTGGCGCTGCTCGTGGTTTGTTTTCCCGTACAATGGCGAAGATCACAGGTCATGATGAACGTTTAGTTGTCTCCGCTGAGAAAGAGAACGTTGAAGTCACAGATCAGGACTCCGTTATCGATGAATTGAAGAAGAGGAAAGTGTTAGGAAGCGATTTTATTACTCCTGTTAAAGGCTCAAGGTCTACTTTGAGGCAAAATTTGGAAGATATGCCGCAGATTGATGAGTCCAAGATTGACGTTAAATTCGCCAAATCACCAATAGATTGGAATATGGATGCAATGACACAAAGCGTTGAGTCCAATGATTATGGAACCAGCTTTATCAAATCCAGGAGTCATCACAAGAAGAATTCGTATGTCTCTAATAATAATAACAACAGCAGCACAGTGTCTGAGCATCTCAGGTCTGTTTATAAGGGTCAATTTCAACCGTCACCTCGCCGCTCTTCCAGCAGCTCTTCAACAAGGCCATCTTCACCCTTGCATGTTCCATCTGACAATGAAAAGATTCACAAACGTATTTCATCGTTGAGCAATTTTATACAAAAGATTTTCAAAGAGAAATCAACAAAGTATCAGGATGACGATGTTATCTTTCTCAAGGAGGTCAGATTACCACCTCCACCTCCAAGAACTTCTTCTTCACTGTCGTTCAAGTTTGATACAGAGAACTTGACTTTTAAGAACGATTTCAGCACGTATCAGAGGTTACTCCGGGAGCGTAAAGAACAAGGTGACAGGTTACATAGAGAACACTTGGAGGCTACAAAACCCAAGACAAAATCAAAGCTCGTTGAGCTCTGCGAGAGCCTGACTAAAGATGATGAAGCCGAGATCATAAACATCTGGAAGAGCGGTAAAAGTCGTGAACCTGATGTCATTGTTCAAAGGTGTGATGTTGACGTTCGTGTTCACGATTTGAAGAGTTTGGCTGATGCTCGTTGGCTCAACGATACTGTAATTGACGTCTTTCTCAAGATAATCTCCGGTGAAAGGGTCCATGCATTCTCAACTTTCTTCTTTACCAACATTGAAACCAAAGGGTATAAATCAGTGCAAAAATGGATGAAGAGAGCCAAGAAGGACATCTCCAAATTGGACCTCATCTTGTGTCCTATAAACGTCCATGGCACACATTGGGTCACAGGTGCAATTGACTTGAAGAATAAGAAGATCCTATACCTGGATAGTCTTGCAGGGCATGAAACGTCCCATGGTTCCATGGCGTTGAACCTGTTGAACGAATACCTGGTACAAGAGTGTAAGAAACAAGGCCACGAATCGCTAAGTGAAGGCTTCACGTTCAAACAAATTGTGGATTGTCCACAACAAATGAACGGCTACGACTGCGGTGTATTCACCTTGATGAACTGTCTATGCCTATCACAGGAAGAAACGCTGGAGTATGAGCCATCGCAGGCAACTTCTTTTAGAAGGTTTGTTGCGCACAGAATCCTACACGGTTGATGACAATTGAAGCCAATCGAAGCCAACTTGCGAGCTCTGCTTGTATTATTCCGTTATTGTAGTACATATTTTGGTGCCCGAAACAGCATAAAAGGTATATGCGGGTAGCATATACCTCCCCTCTCACATGCCTTTGTTTATGCCATGGATCAACAATTCTCGGAGTTGTTAGCAACGTGCAACTTGCGTCGCACAATGGCTCACGGCCTTGTGTCCATGGAAGTCTGTTTCCCAGGGTGTGTCCTCTTCCAGGTGGTGTCATATGCATACTTTGCATGTGTTGCCAGTGATTTGGAAGTGTGTTGGGGACCGTGGCAGCGTCTGGGAGCTCTTAACAATAGCTCAACAGCAACAGCAGCAGTGCGTTTACCGGTTTGGCAGTGGGAGCCGTATGAATAGGGGGGCAGTGGCGCAATCATAGAGCTGACCACCAGAGTTAAGCCGCACAAGTCTGAAGGGAGATCGATTGTAGGGAGGAGCACCAGAGGCAGGCAGAGGGGTTAAGAGCGAGCATTAATGAGCTGGCACACAGACAAGTAGACGGTTCAATTTCTTCAACTCAATTGTTTCAGCTCAATTGTCACGGGCAATTACTTTAGCCAACTGCCTCAGCCAATTACCTCCACCAACAATAAGACACGCCATTCAAGTCCCAGCCAAGGTTGTGTGCGTACCACAGACAAAAGGGGTGGCAGCCATGAGGGCTTCGATCTGATATCACACAATAGAGTTTGTCTGTCAATCCCACAGAGTTTGTCTGCGAATCCCGCACTCTATGCATGAGTTTCTCCCCATAAAACAGGTGCACGTACGTACGTAGGACCTTCTCGGAGTTGTAAGCTGACCACAGGGGGGCGATGGTACCATATGTTTGGGGGAGTCCGGGGAGCGCCAATGAGAGTACTTTTAATGTTATGGAGTTGAAGGCGGGATAGGTAACCTCACCTTGTATATAAATGGCAGTCATTCGCCCTCCTGTGTCGTTTTCCCCCTTGCTAACATCTCCTTCTTATTTCCCTGTTCTGTATATTGTCTCGTCGTATTGAGTCTAGTCAATTGAACACATACAACTATAATAACTGAAAATGTCTATGAAAGCACTTGTCTATGGAGGTCCAGGAATCAGAGCGCTTAAACAAGTTGCCATTCCAACTGTGTCCCTTCCAACAGACGCCATCGTTAAGCTTACCGCCACCACCATCTGCGGTAGTGACCTGCACATCTTGAAGGGAGATGTGCCAGAGACTGGTCCAGGTTCCATCTTGGGACACGAGGGTATCGGTATCATCCATGACATTGGTGCCGGTGTGTCCAAGTTCAAGAAGGGCGATAAGGTGTTGATCTCATGTATCACCTCATGTGGTACCTGTGCTTATTGTAAGAAGGGCTTACAAGCACACTGTCTTGAAGGTGGTTGGAAACTTGGTCACGAAATCAACGGTACTCAGGCTGAGTACGTTAAGATCCCACATGCGGACTACTCCTTGTACGACGTTGGTCCATTGGCTGGTAAAGTGAGTGATGAGTCCCTGTTGATGCTTTCCGATATCTTGCCAACTGGTAATGAGATTGGTGCTCTTAACGGTAAGGTTGAAGAAGGTGACATTGTTGCCATTGTCGGTGGTGGTTCTGTTGGTATCAGTGCCTTGATTGCCGCTAAAACATACAAACCAGCCTTGACCATTGTGGTGGACTTTAACGAGGAGAGATTGCGTATTGCCAAGGAGGTGTTTGGTGCAGACGTTGGTGTCAACCCGGGTAAGGTTGACGCCGTGGAGGAGATCAAGAAGCTCACTGCCATCAAGAATACCGGTGTTCGTGCTCAACTACACCCAGGTGTCGACGTTGCCATTGAGGCCGTTGGTATCCCACAGACCTTTGACACATGTCAAAAGATCATTGCTCCAGGTGGACGTATCGCCAACGTTGGTGTCCACGGTAAGCCAGTTGATTTGCAATTACAAGACTTGTGGATCAAGAACATCAACATTTCAACTGGTTTGGTCAATGCCAACTCCACACCATCCTTGTTGGAGAAGGTTGCCACTGGTGTGTTGGATCCAAGTCCATTGGTCACCCATCACTTCAAGTTTGACGAGATTGAGAAGGCTTATGACGTTTTCTCTAACGCTGAGAAGGAGAAGTGTATCAAGGTATTCTTCACCTTTGATTAATCTCATCAGTCTATCTGAATTATCTTCTTTATGTATGACACGATAACTGTAACAAATCATTTGATATGATTACGTCATAGATGTAGTTGCTACACAGCCTATAATTTGCCCAGTTTTCCCGCCTACGGAACTGTCGCTGTTTTACATTCGTTACGGGACTCACTGGCCTGTGTAATTTTCCGTCTGGGCAGGGAGCTTGGTGTGTAAACACGGTGATGTTTCACCTTTTCTGGTGGTGGAACCCATTGTGAGCTTTATCCGTCAGTGCTGTGCTTTAGGGGATGTTTTCGCTCTAGTTGTCTGTCTAATTGAGCATGCCATATGGTAATTTGAAGCGTGCTGTGTGTGCATTCTGTAATTTTACTGCTGGTTTTTTTTTGCTCTCAGTCTAAGTCTAAGACTAAATTTAAGTCTCA
This sequence comes from Williopsis samutprakarnensis, assembly GCA_030569715.1. Taxonomy (NCBI): domain Eukaryota; kingdom Fungi; phylum Ascomycota; class Saccharomycetes; order Phaffomycetales; family Wickerhamomycetaceae; genus Williopsis; species Williopsis samutprakarnensis. Next base: position 46,879 of record JAJMLQ010000160.1, read on the forward strand.
GTCTCGGTCTCTTTCTCTGTCTAAGCCGGTGTTGAGTCCCGCCACGGCCCTCCCAAAGTGCCCAGCGTCGATCGTACAGCCCCCTTCTCCCCCTTTAAACCGTCATAGCAGTCCGCCTAAAAAGGAGAAACTAGGCAGAACCTCATCCACACACACCCGCCCCGCTGGAAAACTACCGCCTAAACCGTTAAAACGGCTGAAACAACCTCCTCTGGGAGTCCACACTTTATCACACCGTTGAGCCCATATTCGCTAAGACAAATTTCCGTGCAGAGAGCCACTCTCGGCATTCTAAAAACCTCATCATGGCTTAGGTATGACGTTGTCTTTCCTCCCATCTCTGTTTATTCTTTGAGCTGTGATTTGTATTTATAACTTCTCTTGTTTGGAGGCTTGTGGCTTGGGCCCAATTTCTGTTTTTTTGAACTTGTCTTGGGGGGAGTGCTTTGTTTTACATTCATTACATATATAGAGGAGAGCTTCTGTCCTCTTTTGCATGTTGACTCGTTATACTTTGATCTTGGTTTAGAAACTTGCTATTTTGAACGCAGAACACGTCGTACACACTCATAGTTGTACAGAATGCTTTGGTTACTGGCAGTTGTGTTACAAATTACCTTTATGGTACCAACGTGTACTGCAAAGAACACACAGGGCTATCAATTCTTACCGTTCAAAGTGTCCAGAGGCAATAGTTACGAGAACAGTACTCGTGGTGCCCAGGCAAGGCTCGTGAAAAGAGAAGGTCCTGATGGCACAGTTGTTATGGTTCTGGAGAACCAGGTCTCGTTCTATTCGGTGGACTTGGAGCTAGGCTCTAACAAAGAAAGCGTGGTAGTATTGGTGGATACGGGATCCAGTGATTTATGGGTCATGGGCTCGGATAACGTCTACTGCCTTTCAGGAACCACAACGTCAGGGAAAAACAAGATGTTGAAGAAGAGATATCGAGAGTTGGAGGATTCTGAGATCATCCATGAACTGGGATTGGACAATCATGGGAAGTATAGACAGTTGAACGATAGCTCTTTCCTGGAATCTTTGACACATGAAGTGAACACTTCATTCGTTGATGATTCTGTGAATAAGGCAAATGCGGTAACACGCTCATACTCGTCGACAGACTCAAGGGCAACTATTGATTGTTCTGAGTATGGAACTTTTGACTCTTCATCTTCAAGCTCATTTGTGAGTAACAATACAGAATTCTTTATCCTCTACGGTGATGCTACTTATGCATACGGTACTTGGGGCTATGATAACGTTATCATTGATGGACTGGAGGTTTCAGGGTTGTCATTTGCAGTGGCAAATGAGACGAATTCGTCCATCGGTGTCTTGGGTATTGGATTGGAAGGGTTGGAGACCACTTATTCTGGTTCATTGGCTGGTAGTAACCGTTATACATACTCCAATTTGCCTATGAAGATGGTTGATGATGGATTGATCCATAAGAGGGCATACTCTTTGTACCTTAATGACGTTGACGCTGAGGAAGGTAACATAATCTTTGGTGGTGTTGACCATGCAAAATACACTGGTAATTTAACAGCTGTTCCAGTGATCAACACTTTGCAAAGTTCTGGTTATAGCGAGGCTATCAAATTGGAAATTGCATTACAAGATGTGTCGTTTGATGGCACATCTGTCCTTGACACTGTGGAGTATGCTTTGTTAGACTCAGGTACCACATTGACATATTTACCAAGTTCCGTTGTCAGTGCTCTAGCTGATCAAATCGGTGCTACGTATTCTTCAAGATATGGCTATTACATCATGGATTGTCCGGCAGATACTGGCGATCAAAATATTACCTTTACATTTGACGGTACTCAGATTGAATGTCCATTGAGTAACTTCATCCTTGCAGCTGATACTTCTGGTTCGGTTTGTGTGTTTTCAATCATGTCCTCTGATACTGTTATCTTGGGAGATTCCTTCCTGAGAAGTGGTTATATCGTCTATGACTTGGATGATTTGGTCATTGCATTGGCACAAGTGAAATTCACAGAGGAAACCGACATTGAAGTGATCACTTCAACCATTCCAAATGCTATTACTGCCACTGGGTATTCTTCTGCAGTTGTGACTAATGATAACGCTGCTACTGTGGGGGTGTTGGGTTCAATGTCAACATCAAACTCTGAGTCGAATTCGAATTCAGGTTCTGGCTCAAGTTCGAGCTCCTCGAATCGTTCCAGTGCCGCCTCTGGTTTAACAACTCCATTGGCAATGGTAATTGTTGGTTTTGTTGTAAGTGTCTCATTCATGGTTTAGATGGTGATCTCATGGATGAAGATTGCCTCAAACCACATCATCAAAAACACTCTTTAGAGGTGGGAGGGACCAAGAGGAAAACAAAGGTTATACATGGTGTATGATTATGTGTATTGATGTGTCCTGTCTCGTTCATTGTTCTATTTTATTGTGCTGCTTTGTTTTCAACTATCGTTTAATTGGATTGGGTTCATAGCTTATGAATGTTATGATACATCAAATCACGGTGTAGTAAGCTAAATGTTCCAACACCGGTACCATGATCGGCCTGTGTCTGAGACTCTGCGGTGGTGAATTAGGCACCACTCACCACCTTCGACTAATAGCTATGGCTAACAGCTATGGCTAACAGCTATGGCTAACAGCTATGGCTAACAGCTATGGCTAACAGCTATGGCTAACAGCTATGGCTAACAGCTATGGCTAACAGCTATGGCTAACAGCTATACGATTATGAGAATGTAGACGTTGTATGATTGGCGGATATATGCTACCCAGGGACAATGTCACATCCGGACACCACACGGGGTCGCTTGACCATCACACGTGACCATTTATATCGCTCTGGCCACGCCCCGACACACCTCCCCTTTTCTTGCTTACGTAATCCCTCACCTTCCCTCTCTTTCTCTCTGTCCGGCTGCCGTTCTCGTGGGGGCGCGCTGGGGAGGGTCCCTTCATCACTTTTCCGTAAACAAGCATCAACAAGCAGGTTCTAAACGTCCAAGTAGGTGGATTTTGTTGAATCAATCAGGTACAGAAACCGATGTCTAAGAGGATCCCGGTTATTCTGATCTCACGTTCCGCACAGGAAATCACCAAGAGGTCTTTTCTCGCTCGTCACGTGTCGAACACTGCGTCCAGGGCTTTCTCTTCAACATCACTCGTAAAGAGAAATTCACAAAGCAATAATAGGAAGTTGAGGTGGAAGAGACAATCGATGAGAGACTTGAACATTGCTCTTGCCAGTGGAATACTCTTCGTGGCGTCGTACATGTCATTACAGTCGCACTATCTAAGTGATTCTGGTGATTTTAGACCGTTTTCAACGACTCAGAGCCAACAGCAACAACAAAAGTCTCAGAGCATCTTACTCCTGAGTGATGACCAGGTCACGAGCAAGTTGCGTAACCTGGAGGAGTCATATTTTGTCAAGAGAGGCAAAGGTGTTGTTAGATACGATATCTCTCAGTTGCCTTCTAACAACCCAATTGAAGACGATCGATCGGAAGCTGTTGTTACTGTTCCTACAAAGGATGGGAACGCTGATTTCTACTTTTGGGGTATTTATGATGGTCATTCAGGGTATTATACCTCGTTAAAGCTTCGTGATGAGTTGATTTCACACGTTGTTGGCTCGTTGGGGTCAGCGTATAAGTTGGATGAGAAAGATGGCCTTCGAGTTGTTCCTTCAAATGACGTTATCGATGATGCCATAAAGAATGGCTTTCTACAGATGGATCATGAGATCGTTCAAGAAGGCCTGGCAAGACTTCTGGAGAACCCTCACGATAAGGAAACTGCTATAAAGGCACTTCCAGCAGCGAGTGGAAGTTGTGGATTGTTAACTTTCTACGATTCGAGCTCCCAGTTGTTAAGAGTAGCAGTCACTGGTGATTCAAGAGTGGTTCTTGGTTCTTTAAATGATGACAATCAATGGACTGCTAAATCTTTGAGCATTGATCAAACAGGTGATAACCCGGAAGAAGTTACAAGAATCAAAAGTGAACATCCAGATGAGCCTACTTGTGTTAATCGTGGGCGTGTTCTTGGCTCTTTACAACCTACCAGAGCCTTTGGAGACTTTAGGTACAAGGTGAAGGAAGTGAAGGGTAAACTTATCGAATCTCTTCCAGAGCATCTGAGGGTTTACTTCCGTGCACCACCAAAGAATTGTTTGACACCACCTTATGTCACTGCAGAACCTGTTGTTACCACTACAAAGATCAACCCTGAAAAGAAAGATTTCATAGTTATTGGATCTGATGGATTGTACGAACTCTTGAGTAACGAGGAGATTGTCGGACTCGTTGTCAAATGGCTAGAAAAGAAGGAATCTCCACAAGATGCGAATAAAAAATGGAACATCTTTACAAGTGAAGAGGAGAAGAAGTTACCAACTGTTGTTGATTTAACCGATGACAAGTACAAAAAGTTCCAAAGGCCTGCTTTTAGAAACAAGAAGAGAACCCAAGAGCATGAATATTTGTTAGAAGATGAGAACGTTTCAACGCATCTTATCCGTAATGCACTCAGTCTTGGAGGCTCTAAGGAGTACGTCTCAACGTTGGTTTCAATTCCTAGCTCTGTGTCCAGAAAGTATAGAGACGATTTAACTGTAACCGTTGTCTTCTTTGGTGAGGACAAGGTTGACGAATCGGGTAAACTAGAAGTGAATATTCCAGCAACAAAGAATGGGTTGTCTGCTCAACCAAAGCTTTGAAGGCTATTTACTCCATTCACTAGTAAATATATACATCCACATACGTTACACTCACATATATATATAAAATACCGATAACAACAGGTTCTAATTGGTTCAGATGTTGATTTACAATGCTCTGGTTAATGTGTAGAGATGAGGTGTCCAGGTGTAGTGGTGTTCAGGTGTAGTGGTGTAGTGGTGTTCAGGTGTAGTGGTGTATTGGTGTTCAGGTGTGTTGAGATAACGCCCCTTTTTACACAGACAACTTTTTTTTTAACTAGAGAAAGATACACTGTACTCTTACCAGTTGAAAGTGGTAGTTTTCCATTGGATTCACTGAAGGATTGGGATCCAGCTAGTATAAAATGTCCAGACCAATCACTGCGGTGAAGCTCGTTCTTCTTGGAGAAGCAGCCGTTGGTAAATCGTCACTTGTTCTTCGTTTCGTGAGCAATGACTTTCAAGAGAATAAAGGTGAGTTTATTTAGAACAGTGCCATCTAACCATATACTAACCAATGATAAGAACCTACTATTGGTGCTGCTTTCCTAACGCAGCGTTGTGTCATTGGAGATCGAACGATAAAATTTGAAATTTGGGATACAGCTGGACAAGAGAGATTTGCCTCATTAGCTCCAATGTACTACCGTAATGCCCAATGTGCCCTTGTTGTTTACGACGTTACCAAACCTGCTTCATTCATCAAAGCAAGACACTGGGTAAAGGAATTACACGAGCAGGCAAGTCCAAATATCATAATTGCTCTGGTGGGTAACAAGTGTGATTTGATTGAAGGAGAAGGTAATGAAGAAAAACGTAAAGTTGCAAAGGAGGAAGGAGAACAATTAGCACAGGAAGAGAACTTGGTCTTCTTCGAAACAAGTGCCAAATCAGGGCTAAACGTTAAGGAGGTATTCATAGCATTGGGCTCAAAGATCCCAAGTGCAGATGAAGCTGATGGTGAAACACAGGAAGGTTCAGGTAACGTGCAATTAAACGTCCAGAATGATAGTGTCTCATCTGCAAATGCTTGTAACTGTTAATGATTATAACCTCATCTCTACTTATACAATACGTACAATCTTTGTAATAACAACATTCAGCTAACTATAGGTAGTGTTAGAATAAAAGAAAGACGTGGTTCGATGTATTTTTTTTTTTTGCTTCTCGTTTGTTTGTTGGATTTCTTTGTTCGATATTCCAAAATCAATGATGTTGAGGTTGTATATATACAAGAGAGAGAATCTGACATGAAATTTTGTTTAAGCCATCATTCCAAGGGCTTGAGGACCACCATGTTGTTCTATCATTTCCTTGATCTTTGCACCCAAGACTGGATCAGTATGGATTTTAACTTGAATCTTTGAAGCCTCTGCAAATGAAGTGGCTTGTATCTTCTCATCGAGGGATCTGGCCAAGCTAGAAGCCTCTTCAAAGAGTTTGATAGCATCTTCAGTCTTGCCAACTTGCAACTTCAATTGAGCCAAAGTTATCTTTGCCAACTCTGACTTTGGATCGATATCAGTGGCTTTCTCCAGAAGCTCAATTGCGCCTGAAATACCTTCTGGAGTTGGTTGTCTGGCAACAAGAGCAGCTTGGTTCACCAATGGAGTAACACCAACGCAGATTTTTGGCAAAGCGTCTTCCAACTTGTAAGAAATGATGAATTGCTCAATAGCCCTGTCAAATTCACCTCTATCAGCCAAGATTTCACCATAGTAGTTTGGAATCTCTGGAGCAGTTGGGAACAACTTCTTAGCCTCTTGGAATGCCTTTTCAGAGCCAGCAAAGTCCTCCTTTCTGTATTGGATACAAGCCAATTGGATGTAAGCATACATGTTCTTTGGATTCAACTCCTTAGCCTTCTTGAAATCTGCTTCTGCCTTATCCAACTGACTGAAAAGGTAGTACATTTGACCTCTTTGGTAATAGATTTCTGAAGCTTCAGGTTGCAATTTCAATGCGGATTCAAAACACTTTTCCGCATCAGAAACGTCTTGTTTGTCAGCATGGAGCATTGCCTTGAACACGTATGATCTAGCCCTTGGGTACAAATCCAATGCCTTCTCAATCTCCTCCAATGCCTTCAAAGGCTCAGCCTTCAAAAAGTCAAAGATACATGAGTACTCAAGCGCAAGGGAATATCCACTCTTGAATTCTTCAGAAGACTTATCCTCTGTTGATTCATAAGCAGAGAGTGCCTGTTGGATGAAAGAGTCTGCCTCTTCATAACCTGTATAGGATTTTTCACAGATCTTCTCCACAGCAGAAACAAGGAAGAATGTAGCAGAGCTTGGATCCAACCCATCAGTAGACTTTGGCAAATAATCAAAGAGCTGGTCCTCAGAATATCCAGCAAAGAATGAGGCAATCGCTGAGGCTGATGGCAATTGAGGAACTCTGTTCTTCAACTTGTCAGCAACGAGTTCATATGAATAACTCTTCAAGATGCGTTCAAGGGATTGTTCGGTTGGTTTAGTGTTGAAGCCACCATAAATCGTAGCAGCAGTCAAGTCAAACATTGCTTCTTCGTATTTTCCCAGCTGTTCATAAGCAGTGGCTCTTCTCAACATACACTTGGTATAGTCTGGCTTCAACTTCAATGCGATGGAGGTGTCCTCAATCACTTTTTCAAAATCTTTCAGGGCAATGTAACAAGCAGATCTGTTAGAGTAGAAGGCAGGCTCCTCTTTCAACGCAATAGCAGCGGTGTAGTATTTCACAGCCTGTTCAAACTCTTTATTCTTGAAATACTCATTACCTTCCTCTTTCAACGCCAAAGCAATCGAATCCTTCTGTTCTTCAGTTAAGGAATCCGCATATTCCTTGGTCACTGAAGGATCACCAGACTCATCAACTGGATACACCTTCTTGGCCTTCTTGGAGGACTTTTTGTGCTTCTTCTTGGACTTCTTCGCATGTGAATCACCACTGGCTTGTGAAGTCGAAGAGCTCTTTGTCTGCTGAAGAACATAGTAAGCAGCGGCAGCAGAGGCGGCAACACCAACAGTGGCGGCAATGGCAACTTGATGCTTCTTAAAGAAGGAAACTGGTTGATCGGACATCTTCTTCTTCTTCTTCTTCTTCTTCTGTTTATTTACCCTTGTTCTATGGGTTTTCTGTTTTTGTTTATGTTTGCTTTTGTGTCTTGTTGAAGTTGAAGTTAATGGGCGAGCGAGTCTCAGCGGTTTTTTTTTTTCACATTTGTGGTTTATTTTTTGTCCTTGTTAATTTCGGTTGCCGTTTCCCAACGTTTGTTTTTTTTTCGCTTCGCTTTCGATGTGGGGGGTGGAATGAATGATGTGGTGTCCAGGTGTACGGGTGTACGGGTGTACGTATGTCTGGATGTATCACCATCAAGGCCTCAAACAATAAAGCTTCCCAAACGGTGCAACAACGTTTTAGCTACAATAAGAAGATTTTGAATCGCAAGAACGTTATACTGTATAGTAATATTATAACAAGAATCGGTAAGACAGGCAATATTGGAACGTCAAAGAGACGGCAATAAAAAATAAAGGCGGGAAAACAGATACAAAGGACACATCACTTTAGCCCTTCAAACCAACCGTCCTGTAATGCCTCTGTAGCGCTGATTCTCGTATTTGGATTGAAAAGCAAGAATTTTTCTAAGAAATTCAATACATGGATGTCATTTGCGTTGTTCAGGTTCTTAAAGATCCTCGATAGTGGGATCTTCTTGATGAGGGGGAATTTATGGTCAATGTAGTTGTTATTCATGGCCATTATGTCATCGGTTGTTGGTGTACCCAAGATTTTGATGATCTCCACAAGTTGATCAATACCACTTTCACCTGGGAATAAAGGTTGTCCTATAAGTAGCTCTGCAAACACACAGCCAGTGGACCACATGTCAATCTTCGTGGTATAATTTGTAGCACCAAAGATCAACTCCGGGGCTCTGTAATAACGAGAACATATGTAAGAAACATTCTGTTCGCTTGGTGAGAGGATCTTTGCAGATCCAAAGTCACAGATCTTCGCTATACCCTGTTGGTGATCAACTAGAATGTTTTGGGGTTTGATATCCCTATGACATATTGATCTGGAATGGAGGTACTCCAATGCTCCCAGAATATGAAACATGTAGTTCCGAACCTCTTGTAATGGCATGTTCAGTTTCCTCATTGTAAAGAATTGATTACGCTTGTACAGCGTGGTTGGTAGATATTCCATAATCAGGTTCAAATACAAGTTGTTTGCTGAATTTGTTGCAGTATCATTATCGTACGAGTAGTAGAACAGCCTGGTTACGTTGGGATTGTCCAAAGATTTCATGATTTGTAACTCTCTGTTCTTAAACCTCTTGTCCTGTAGAACACGTTTAATGGCAATTGTGGTATTCGTTGGCGAAATAAGCTGGCATTTAGAAACGGTTCCAAATGAGCCATGCCCAATGTTTTGTGGAGTTTCATACTCAACAGTAACGTCCTGATCATGGCAATCCTTAACTGTCGCACTCACAGAGCCGTGGTGACCAGATGATGTACTTGGATGGTTTTGTTGTTCCATGTCATATATCTTGAAATTGTTTCTGCCCTTGTCTCTCTGTGCCGTCCTTTCTCCAGGGGGCAGGTCACTTATTTGTTTGTTTTTTTTCTGAAGGTAGAACGAAATATACACAACAGTGATAAAATCCCCGCCTTGAACTGTCCTTTTGTATTGTCTTCAGATGGAAATAACTTCAGAAACACGTTGTCAGTCCTCGTTCAGTGTTTTGATCGTTGATCTCTTAGTGTCTTTATAAAAGCGCTGTTGTTGTCGATCCTGGTGCTGATGTTGCTGTATAGAACGTTTTACCGAATTTGTGTGTGATGGACAAATTCCTGGAGAGCAGCGAAAACAAAAAAAACAGGAGCCCCACCACTGGGGGAGATCTGTTGTTGGTGTCTGGATGCATCTCTCCAACTTGTGATGGCCGTGACCCTGAAATGAATGTGCATTATTTTTCTGGTGTCTACTGATGTCATAGCGACGGTCATCTGATATATAAATCTACACCTTATTTGCATAAAACTAAACCAATTGGTCTTATTCCTTAGGCTCTTCAACTGTGTAGTGTGAAAAGTTTTTCCTCTCTATGCGACACCTGTTAGTCTTTGGAAGACGTACTTAGCGTTGCCCTCCCTCCCCGTTGCCTCCGTTGCCCCCGTTGCCCCGTGGACAGGAAGATGCTCTAAAGGAACGTCCGGCTGTGGAGGAGAGACTGGAAGTGTGTGCGCCTGCTGCCGCACTCTCTGTTCATGTCAAGATCGGAGTTAACAGCCCACGCACAGGACCATACAAAACTACCACTACCACGACCACGCAAGACTACACAAGACTACACAAGACTACACAAGACTACACAAGACTACACAAGACTACACAGGACCACCAGGGCTACCAGGACTACACAGAGAGTACGTAGCAAAACAATTCGTTAAAATGACATACACAGAGAATCACAACTTGGCCTTCACCTTGTTAACGAATGCAACACCTTTGACAATGTTCTTCTTCAAAGTGTTCACTGCAATGGCAAACAATCTCTGCTCCTCGCTATCCAACTGTGAAAGAATACCTCCTTGTACAGAAACTGCACCTTGTGGACCCAGCTCCACAGGTAAAGACAAGTAGTCAACGCCAGTCTTGGAACGAACCTCAGAGGCACCTGGGATTGAGCCATCCAAATAGACAAAGGAGTCCTCGACAACTCCACGTTCTCCCTTGATGGCTCTGAGCAATGCCTCTGCAAATGTGTATCCACTGTAAGCCATACTCAAAGTAGCAGAACCGGCACCGTTCTTAGCCTTGACAACCTCGTCACCACCAAATTGAACCCTGTGAACAAGCTGCTTCTTCTGGTCACTGGATAGCTTTGCAAAGATGTCTCTTGCGTTTGAAGTGGAGAACACCGGAACGATGGTTTCACCCGAATGGCCACCGATAACGTCAACTTTGACAGATTCAACGCCTTGTAACGATGAATCGTACTCCTTGAGGAACGTGTTGGCTCTGACAATGTCCAAAGTGGTGACACCAAACAATCTCTTTGGGTTGAAAACACCATAAGATTTGAAAGTCTCTGCAACAATTGGAACAGTGGAGTTCACAGGGTTGGAAATGACAAGAACAAATGCATTTGGTGCAGTCTCTGCAATAGCACTTGCCAAAGATTTGATGATACCAGCGTTGATGTTAAACAGATCATCACGAGTCATACCTGGCTTTCTTGGAACACCAGCTGGAATGATCACAATGTCGGTTCCAGTAAGAGCCTGCTTGATGGCCTGTTGGTCGTTCTTATCCTTTGGTTCAAACCCAGAAACCTTCACACTGGAGTTGATGTGTGACAAATCAGTAGCAACACCATGTGCTAATCTGATATCATACAGCGAAAGCTCATCAACGTATGGAGAGAGCTTAAGCAAAAGGGAAAGAGGCTGGCCAATACCACCTGCTGCACCAAGAACAGTAACTTTTGTCATGTCTGTTGAACGGAATTGATCTCAACTGTGAATAGGAGAACGAAAGCAAGAGTGAACTGGAGAAAAAAAAGCTCGAAATGAAGAAGGAAGAATAGCTGCCCCTTTATATGAAGAAAAGCGCAGAGGGAAAAAAAGTTTAAAAAACGGCTCTCGGAAAAACTCGGAACTGCAGAATCTGGGGAAACAACAAATAGCACGCAATTAGTATGTGTGTCCGGGTGTTTTGTCCTTTCATTCACCCGGAAGGCTCCATTGCTAATTTTACGTCTGTTTTATGACGAGCTTGTCGTACTTACAGTGAGTATCTTATTGTCATTTTAGTTGGTAATTGGACATGTGGAGGCTAAGTAGGGTGTTTTAATCACCGAGATCGCTTTTTAGAAACTTTTTTTCCCTCTGCTCTCCACCCGTTTCCAGCCAACACTATACCTAAGTGTAAGGCATGTAGTGTGGAATGTATGTAATGCTGGTGATTTCATACTCATTTTAACAACCATTCGGGTGCAGTTGACTCATCCACCGTTATCGTGCTCTTGTCAAATGCCTAATTTACATGTTAGTGTAAACGTTTCTCAAGGAGAAAGAGCGAGGAAATACAAATTTCCAACACTCAGAAGGGTAAGAGGTACTCACTTCGATCAACAGCTCAACGAGGACACGACCACCTCGACTTCCAGTAAACCTTCTGTACTCTTCACTCACACTCGCAAGGTTCCAACCTTGTAATCTTCTAAGACATCCGATCACAGTTCCTGTTCTGTGTCTGCCCATACCACAACAGACCAACAACGGGTAGTTATCCTTGTTCACAATCACTTCAAGTGCTTGACCTATGCTGCTCTCTGTCAGTCCGTCCCATGGGTTATTATCACCACCATCCGGATTTATACCGGCAAAGTGTAATTCGATCTTCTCATCCTCTACAAATTCCAAAAATTCATCAATTGGATCTTCACTCGCTAACCATACAATGGTCTTCAAATGTAACTGTTGTAAGAATTCAAAATTGATCTTGGAAGGCTGTCCAGACCTGTACAGCTCTCTTTCAACAGGACAGAAGTTCAAAGGTGGAACAATCCTCATACGAGGCGGCTTGCTTATCGTCACTGTCTGTTGTTCCATCTCTTCCAAAAATACCCGTGTAGTTCTTCACTTGTTCTTATTGTAAACTTACGCTTTAATCAACAACCTTGGAAGCAAAATTCGCTTCCTCCTCCTAACAAAGGAATTCCGATCTTGACCCCCCCCTCCCCTCGTGATGATCGGAATTTTTTCCGTGTTCTTTCATCTTTTTTCCCACCTTCACGTTTTGGTGTCCGGGTGTTTCCACTCCGGGCGCTTGCTCGCTTGCCCGCTTGCGCACGCTGTCCTTTGGCGGAATCTCAAAATCAACAACAGTGCAATGAACATGAGGGTGTTCTGATAAGCGGAATAACAAACCCGTTGTGTTGATAATATCGAGATGGCAAAGCCTCTGACTGCTCCAGTGAAAGCTGCTAAGAAGGAATCGTCATGGTCTGAGTTTCAACAGGCGATTGCAGTGTCTTACAAGTCATATTTTCAAAATTTAACACCACGTTTGAAACTTGTCGATACGTTTTTGGTATTCTTGGTTGTTGTTGCCTTGGTACAATTCGTATTTGTTATCCTTGTTGGCACTTTCCCCTTCAACGCCTTCCTTGGTGGGTTCATATCTACCGTAGGACAATTTGTTCTGACGGTATCTCTGAGATTACAATCCCTTGAATCCAATTCAAAGATATTCCCTGGGATTAGTCCAGAGAGGGCGATTGGTGATTATATCTTTGCCTCTTTGATCTTACATTTCATAGTATATCACTTCATTAACTGAGGGAGGGCCTGTTAATAGAGAAAAGATCACCAAGACAAGGACTATGTCCTTGACAGAATTACTCGTTACATTACGCTGAAAAAGTTGTAGAATTGTCAATACGTATACATGTTGCCCATTCTTCTCCCCTTTCTTTCATTTCCTCAATTACATAATAGTACAACACCCACCAGAGCTTTCACTCTTTGGTGCATTGGAACTTGACTGTTGTTTAGCCCTTTGGCCAGCATCACCACCAGTGGCTGTTGTCGTTGAGCCTCCAACTCGTTGACCTGATCCTCCTCCAACATTGGAACCTGTTCCTTGAGCATCCTGTTTCAAGCCAGCCTTGTTATCGTTACCCAATGTACTGGATTGTCTACTGGAAACTGTGTTGGTGATGGATTCGTTCTTTGCCCTGATCTTTCTCACCAAGTCATGGAATGCCTGGTCAACGTTAATCCCCTGTTTAGCACTCGTCTCCAAGAATTCACAGTTGAACTGCTTAGCCAACTTCTCCCCTTCTTCATAGCTGACAGATCTTTCCTCCGTTAAATCGGATTTGTTTCCCACCAGTACAATTGGAACGTCATCGGTATCTTTCACCCTCAAGATTTGTTGATAAAAGGTACTCAACTCGTTAAACGATTCCCTTTCAATAACAGAGTACACCAGCAAGAAACCTTCACCTGTTCTCATGTACTGCTCTCTCATCGCGCTGTATTCCTCTTGTCCTGCAGTATCCAAGATATCTAAAAGGGCAACTTCGTTGTCAATGGCAACTTGCTTACGATAAGAATCCTCGATAGTCGGGTCATATTCATCAACGAAATGAGATTGGATGAATTGAATCGTCAAGGCAGACTTACCAACACCACCACCACCGACAACAACTAGCTTGTATTCCTTCACAGTATGGTTCTTAATACAATTGTGTGATTTGTTGTTAGTAGTCTTCATTGTCATGGCTCTAAGAATAAGCGGCATTGTCAACAATGCCGACACAGTACAACTCACGTTAGACATAATAACTGTCAGTCAATTCTACCTTTTTTTTCTGATTGTACGATACAGTAGAGTATCGATAATACAAGTTCTTAGTGTAAGAGAACCAATTGATTCAAAACTTGAAAGAGAGAATAAGTTGTTGAGAGTATTTGATTACTGGGATGTCCCCCTTTTGATTTTGTCTATGATGATTGAAGAAAAATAAACTTTTTGCAGCAACGGGAAAACGAAGAAAAGAAAAAACTTCTGTATGCGTACAAAAGTTTTAGCCGTTTAGGGAAAACGATGTGTGACAACTTTTGTAGAGATATACATTCCAGTTGCTTTATTGGGCGTTTTAGCGAAAACGAAAACGAAAACGAAAACGAAAACGAAAACGAAAACGAAAACGAAATCGTACACAGCCAAAGCTGGCAAACACACATAACAAACCCATGTAATTCTAAGACTCAGTCGTACGATTTCCCTACAGTTTTCATCACAGTTGAGCAGTTGATGATTCACACAGCAGGAGACACCACCTTGAATTGAATCAATCGATGTCCTCTTTTCTAAGGTCCAGAGACTTGTCTCATACAGCTTCATCTTGTAGCAATAGGTATGAATCAACCTGTGCCAGACCGGTGAGCCATGATTCATCACCACCGTCAAGGTGTGTAGTACTACAATCTCACCGTGTATATGAATAGCCAGCTACAATAGTTCTTACAAGAAGTGCTATAGACAACTCTGTTCGTTCCTCCTATGAAGATTGTTCTGTCTAATAAATGGTTTTCGGTGGGAGAATGGTCCTTTCTTCTCGTTGTTCCCCTTTTGCGTAATCATAGAGGTATATGTATACAGTAAACAAATCATTATTTCCTGTTCTTCTTAGCTTTACACTCGTCACAGTACCATTTCCCTCTAGGCAAGGTCGCCAGTCCGGTACAAGGTAGATGAAACCATTCTCTCTTGCAGTCTTCGCCATCACATCCAACCATTTCACCATATGAAACTTGATTACAATAACAGTACACAGGTTCACCTTGGGAATTACGCTTTTGACCATCTTCACCGATATAGAATTCCTCCTCTTCTTCTTGCTTCTTCTTCGAAGCAGTACGCTGACGTTTACTTGCAGGAGTGCTTGGACGTGAATTCACCTCCTCCTTCAAGGAAGAACCTTGTGCTTGACGAGATGAGAGGGCATCGTGGACGTTTGCCGGAGTAGTGACTTGCGCCATTGAAGAGGTTGAACGAGCATTTGTTGGTGTTGGTGTCACCAGCGAATGAGCACCCGCTGTATGTTGAGTGTTGTTTATACCATTGTTATTCTTGTTATTGTTATTGATGACGCTATTGCCGCCGTTGCTGTTGTTGTTGTTGTTGTTGTTGGTGCCGCTGGTATTGTTGTGACTACTGGTGGTGTTATTGCCGCCATTAGCGTTGTTACCTGTAGCCTTACGCTTCTTTGAATTAGTATTGGCCTCCTTGTCGCGTCTGTTCTTTCCCCTGTTGGTGGAAGTAGCAGTGGCCGTGGTATTACCGCCATCATCTCCGTCTGTTTCATTGGCGGCTTTCTTTGCTGCTAATGCCTCTCTTCTACTCTCACTTCTCTGTGTCTGAACAGACTTGGTCTCTGGAATCTTGGTATCGTTGATAATGGCAGGATGGTTAATCTGTCCTAGACGAACCGATTCGGGAATCTCGCCCTTGAGAATGAGCTCAAAATCGTCATTGATACGATCAACGTATTTAACAGATCTATCAGCAGCGATTGAAGCAACGTGCATCTTTTCCTCCATACAGGGAAGCATCTTTGTCAACAACTCACTCACTTCCTTGATCAATTTGACTCTTTTGGACAAGTTCTCCTCTGTCTTGGGCTGTTTCTTGAACTGATCGATTCTATGATGTAATAATGGGATCTGTGCAATGTATTTGGCATCAATCTCTTTATAGAGGGTGAAATACTTAACAATCTCTGAAGGGAACGCTTCAAAGGCATCTGTTATGTCGTTCAATCCGGGATACGCCTCTGTGGCCTTTGCAGCTCTGATTAATGAGTTACGTTCACGCAATCTAAAAGAGCGTGGTCTAGAGTTGGACATGTTTCTTCTTCCAGTTTTGATTCAATTTGCGGTGCTATTGTTGTTCTCTCTTTCCCTCCTCCTTGTAACAGTGGGAAGGGGAACCCACTGTTTTTTCACCTGTCCAGCGGTTCGGGACATGTCGTGTTCCTACCGTTTTGTGGGCCCTAACAATATACTGGACTGTGCATTTTCCTCCCCGGGTAGTGGACATCGCTGAACAGGAGATGTGGTCAGCTGGTTATTCCAGTGGGTGGGAAACATATTGGCTATGATGTTTATTGTTGATTGCATTCAGTTCAGTTTGGATTATGGTTTAAGTATTTTCCCATTGTCATTATATTCTCAACGTGACATCAACTCCTTAGGCTAGTTTATATATGGAAGCAGTATCTTTTGGGTGCTCCAGTTGATGGGTTGATACTCTGTGATGCCGTAAGGATTGTAATGTTCTACTTTTACCATGGATTATAATAGGAATATTACGCCTGGAGACAACTGAAAGGACTCCTGTATGGATACATATAGTGAGTTGTCGAATTATATATAATTATGGGAACTTTGTAAACTGTTCCTTCAGTACAAATGGTTCTATGGGTGTGAACAGCTACAACTGTTGTAAAAATTTTCATCATCAGTAAAGTCGTCATCATCGTCATCGTCCCCATCAATACTATATGAGTGTGAATGTCCATGTTGATGGTTACAACTGCTTGAAGAATTTGCATACTGGAAGTCCAAATGATAAACACCATCTTGTTCAAACTGTTGAAACTCTTCATTATACGTCAATAGTGTTCCCTTTATTGGGTCAAATAATTGAATGTTTTCCAAATCCTGCATGAGGTCATTTGCTACTCTTTCCCTGATCTGCTTGAGTATACCAGGTTTGTTAAACTTGACTAGATATTCGAGCCCAACGTTCGAAATTATCAGCTTTTTGAACTTGTGTTCATTCTCTTCAATGTACGGTTGAATGTCGGAGAACACAGTTTGCTGCTTCAGTTGAGCTATTTCTCTTTGGAGAGACTCTATTTGCTTGATCAGTTCCCCTTCTGACATCGCTCTTTACGTATAATACACTGGCAGACTATGGTGCTTTTCTTTGAAGCTTTAAAGAATGTGGAGCTTTATGGTAAGCGCTGAGACATCCAAACACCAAGTTCCTTAAAATAAAAATCATCCATACACCTATTAATCCATACACCAACTTGCTTATCTCCTATCTTTTTAGACACGGCAGAAACACCACATGAATTGGTGTTCGCTAATATCATGCTAGGGGGTATACCATAGATGGGGTCAGTTTTCATAATCCTTGTACAGTATAAACCAGTGTTGTGTAAATCCCCGATGATCTGTGCGTCGAGGCTTTAAGGAACTACGCTGGCATTTATAATATAGCCATAATGTATCATGATAAGTTGATGGGTTTGACGACCCAGGGCTTAATCCCCTGTCATGTAGTTTCTGATTATACAGTGGCCTATGCAGGCGTTGTCCAAAAAATACCTATAATGGTGAATTAGATAGTGATTGATATTGACGAACGTCGTTCTACTTAGTAACCAAAATTTACAGTAAGGGCTTTTACCTGCATTACAATACCATGTAATTAAAAATTGAGTGAAGCTCACCTTTCATACGAGGTGAATAAATATTGACATTGTTAATGAACTGTATATTAGTTCTCTAGTAGCTAGTTGTACAGCCAATGTTTAAAAATGAAAAAAATGTATTATTCGAAAGGTCTAAACTAAGGACAACACAAGTTATACACTCCAATCCAATCACCCATATGTCTTGATAAGGATGAATTAGCTTGAAGTGTACCACCTAATTATTATCCTCATAAAACTTTTATTGTATATAAAAAAAGAAGCATATTAGAGGGAAAAGATAAAATGGCCTAAACTTGGACTTCAATTGTTTCTTCCTTGCCATCTTCCCTATTCACATAATAGAATTTATAGGAGAAAAGTGTCAAGAGCAATCAATTTTAAAAAAAACCATGTGGGCTGCCCATACAACCACACGCACCCCCTTAAAAAAACGCGTCCCACACACACACCACGCACTCACTGAGTTAACAATCAACATGAGAACGAGATTACAACAAGAAAGCAACCAAACCAGCAACGACGGCGAATGAGCCAACGTTGGAGACAGCAACACCAGCAGCGGCGTTAGAAGAAGTATCGTTGGAGTGGTTGGACTTGTTTGAAGAGTACTTAACGTTCTTCAAGATCTCGACATCGTTGGAGTCAACAGCAACAAAGTCCTCCTTAGGAGATGAAACCTCTTGGGATTCAGTAGATTCACCGTTGAAGAGAACAGAGGATGAAGCAAGGAAAGAGGCAATAACTTGTTGAATTTGCATTGTGTTTGGTGTGTATTAAAATTGATTGAAGTTGAAGTTAAAGTTGATAGAAGAGAAAAGGAAAGAAAATAGAGAGGGAATTTTTTTGTCTCTTTCTCTTTATAAAAAAAAAGCAATGCGCTATTACTCAAACGGGAATTTTATCACAAGACAGCGCAAAAAAAAAGCAGCCAAGGATATTTTCACTCTTTTATTTCGGCTTTATTTAACATTTGACAGGGCTCTCTTTCTTCTGTTTTTATGAAAGATTCCGCCTTAGAAAGATGTTTTTCGTTCCTTTTTTCAAGTCAATTGATTCTATAACCCTCCGTTAGATTCAACGACGAATTGAACATGTCTACTACATGTTACATTCTTCAATTGTGGGTGTTGAATCAACCCACGTGCGTCTGTTTCCCATTTTTATGTATGTAGACCTTTTGCCAAAGTTCAAGCGAACAATTTATATTAGGCTGGACCCTGTGGCCTGTCCAATGAAAAAAGAAAATATAATTCTGTCTTTTGGTTATTCCGTAATACGTCGTCGAGCTAAGATGTGCATCGCCTAATAAACACATTTCAATTGGTTAGATGCGCCCGATTTATACAGCTTTAGTTCATTTCACCTCATCCTCTCTGCATAAAAGCTGACTGTATGTACATTACGCGTATCAAAATGAAAACTGTACGTATAATCCCACCTTTTTTTTGCTTATTGGGTTAACTTATCATAAATTCCTTTGGCTCGAAGCCCTAGACTTTGCCTTCATCTTTTCTATACGTGCTTTCAACTGGGATGTTACTTCAGCAGCACGACGCCAACTCTCATCTGACGTATCCAAAGTCGCCCTAGTGTATAACGCGCCGTTCTCCTTCTGATCATTCGAGTCAATGCTTAATCCACTGACACGACGATCTAATCCCTCAATGCTCTTGGTGTTTGTAGTGAGACCGCCAAGAGCAGTGTTCGTAGACTCATTAACATACGGTGATACGTTGGAATCCTGTAATGGCTTTTGATGACTGTTCAAAGTTCCATGGAAACTGCTGGATAATGATGAGGTATCAAGCGTAAATGAAGGTACTGTAAATGAATTTGCTGTCTTCTGTTTTTGAATTAGTTCAATCTCATTCTCTAACTGTGAAATCTTCAAATTGGAAATCTCCAAATCACTTTGTGCCCTTTGTAACTGAGTTTCGCGAGATTTTATTGTCATCAAGTCATTTGTATGTTGTTCGTTCAACTTGTCAATTTTACTGCTCAATTGTTGGATTTCCTTCATCAACTTGGAAGAATCGTTCATGGATTCTTCAAGTGACCATTTTTGCTTTTCTCTCTCTTGCTGCCATTTCAACTTTTCCTGTCTAAGTTGTTCCAATTCAACACGCTCTGCATCCGTTAATCCATGACTGTGGTTTGAGCCATTGAGGTGTAGACTTGAACTGCTGGTCGACTGTAAAGATCTTCCTGTGAGTCCACTCTTACCAACTGACCCAATACGTGAAATTGATGGATCGCTCTTTAAAGGTGATGTTGGACCACGTTTAGACGGTATACTAGATGTTGTTCTCTTCTTGGCTATCGACGATGTAGCACCTAACGATGACGAGGATAAAGATGAAGATGGGATACCACCAGAAGGTTTTCCAACCGTAGATTTCCGCTTTGTTGACGATGTCTTCGATACAGAACCTTTTGAACCAGTTGATGAAACTGCCGATGTGGTTGATGTCTTGGTGGGCTTCGTAGATGAGTTCATCTTCGATTTCACCTCCGCATTCTCATAAAACTCTTTGATCTTCTTCATCTTTAAATCATCAATTGAATCCAAATAAGAATTGAGCTCTCTCTCGCCACAGATCTTCATCAGAGTTCCCACAGCTTCAAAACCGCGCGTTCTCACGTCAGGAAGCGTATCACCAACTAGTTTTATAGCGCTTGTAATAATTTCAGCAACTTCAGACTTTGTAGGAGGTATTTTGGTCTCTTTTAAAACTCTAATAAGATATTGACAAGTTGCAGATCTGACTTGTGGAGTTTTGCTCTTCATGGCATCAAGGGTATCTGGTAACACCTCTGATAAAGAAGAGCATTGGAAAATGGCATCAAGTGCACCATTAAGTGCATCTAACACGCTTGGTTTCTTCTCTTTGCATCTCTCAAGCAAGGGATTCAAAACTGTTTGAATATACTTTTGAAATTTCGTTCTCAATCCCTTTGCCATGAACTCAATACATTTAGCTGCCAAGGAGACAACTTGAATGTTAACATCCTTGATACATTTGGCCAATATTCTCACCAATTCAGTATAATCCACATCCAAATATTTCATCACATTCATCTCCTTTTCAACTTCTGTGAGGACCTCCACTCTATCTTTCCATTTAGCAGAGGTGACTCTTGTGTTCAAATCAGATGGCAATTTGCTTAACACATCAACTGGTTCAACGAGATCATATGGATCAATTGTTGTTTGTTCATCTGTGCTACCCATTACAACGTCATTATCCTCATCTGCTGTCCCGGCTGCAGCTGCATTCTGTTCATTGGCTACCTGTTGGGACTTTAACAACCTCTTCTGTGTTGGTTTTTGATCCTTAACCTTTTCAAAGGCCACAGTAAGGTCCTTCTGTTGAACCGGTTTCAAGTCTGAGAAGAGGATTTGCTCCAGTGAATCACCCATCCATAAAAACAACTCGACTGTTAGATTTGATGTTTCAGCTCTAACAGTACGATCAGCATGAGAGAATAACTTTGGTAGGCTAGGCAAAATTAGCTTTGGACTAACAACTTGTGCACCAAACTGAGAATATATTTCGTACAAAGCTTTAACAGTACCGGCAACAAGCTTTGGCAATCTAGCGGACAAGTATGGCATCATTAACTCCACAACGGGATCAGGAGTATCCAGTTCAATCAACCATAGAAGTGCCTCGGTTGTTTTCTGTTTGGTTCCTGCCCTCGATGACGACAATCCCTTTTCACATAGACCTGGAACTACCTGATGCCTTAACCGTGTCGCAGCTTGTGAGCCGCCATATTCCAACAACGCACAAAGGGCAGTGATACCACTCTCCTGAGCAACAACGTTACTATCCGTAACAATCTTCTTGAATAATTCGGGATTGGCAAGGTATGGTTTGAAGACTGGATCATTCTCATCAGCAGTCTTCTGAAATTGGCTCGTGAGTTCTTGGTACGCCTCTAAACGGGCTTTCCATACCTAAGGTGACGCGTTAGTGTGCTGTGATGTAAACAAAGAAAAACACAACAGTACAGGAGCCCAAAAGATTCTGACAGAGAACAACCAGAAACAACAGTGGTACTTACTTTGTGTTGTAGACGTTCCTCTAAGGGGAGCTGTGTATAATCAGGTTCTTCTGTACTCATCTCACCGGCTTTGTTTATTCGCTAGAGATACCCTGGTGAAGATGTAAAAAAGAAAGTAGAAAGAAAAAATAAACACAAATAACCGTTGAACAACTTCTTTGTTTACATTTTCAAATTTGGCGTAGTTTTCGCGGAACGTATATTATGTACAACGACACACCCGAACATTCACGGTAATCAGCGGAGACTATCCGACTACTTCTACCCATTTGATTCAGCGTGCTATAATCATAGGTGCTAACAATAACGAAGTGTATATTAGTGGTTGGGAGTATTCTTTAAGGCCAATGATATAGCACACTCTTTCTACTTGTTTGATTTAGTTTTCTGTGTTGAGAGTGCTTGTGATTTGAGATAAGAACCTAGGTAGCGTGGTCTTTCAAGTCAACAGAGAGAGGCGTGGCAGGCATACATGGAGGCATACTGTAGCAATTTAATGTAGCTCTCAGAAGTTGTGTGTAGTGGTGTCTGGTCTGATGTTTTCTGAGATGAATGTTTCAGGGAATTCATGTCTAGAATTCGACTCAGAAGAACATTGTATGGGTGATAGATGAGTGTCTCTCTAGCTAAAGAACTAGCAGTGGAGTGAAAACCGGAATCATTTGATTCTGTCATAAACTTTGGCATGCTTATCTTCTTGTGTTGGATGAGTGGTCTTCCTATAGATGTTTTCACCAAAGTAGGTGGTCCATCGCCACCTGTGAAAATAACAAAAGTGCAAAATCTCGAACCTATGTTCTAATTTCGAAGATTGGACTTGAAGGTAACACAGTACTTGGCATCCAAGAACCGTTTAATTATAGGTTTAGTGGAGGTGAACCTTGTGAAAATTTCTTATACCACTAACAGCTTCAGTGTAGGGTCAACATTGGAGGTATAACTAGTGAAATACGGCCACAATGCACCACTTTATACCGAAGTATCAAACATCAGATAATTCTTTCAGAACATGAAACTCGTGTTGAGTAATACTAGAAGTGTCCCTGAGCCCGATGGCATTCGTCAAACCCAGTACAATCAACTTGAGGTAAAATAAGGAAACCAGCTTGTACCGAGTTTCTAAGCATTAGTGTAAACCAAGTTTTAATAGTTGTTTGGTGTGTACCTGGTTCACTGGACTGTATATCAAGACATGTCAATCTTTGTCCAGCATCCTAGTGTATCATAGATTATTTGCCTCCACTGAATTGAAGTTTAACTGGCTTCAATTCTCAAAACACGTTTCACGATATAGTCAAGCGATTTGTACTGATCAGGCAATGAGTGCCAGTGAAGGCTAAATTTCAGATAACATATTACCGGTATTGAACACCGTTCAGTATTGATTGCCATTGCTCCACGAAGTAAATTACTTGATGAGTTGATCATCGAAAGAGATCTCAAGAGTTTATGTACTCTTCAATGGTTGGTGGTGCAACGTGAAAGTAGTCAGATACCCTGTTCCCTCCACGTAAGCAAGTACGACAGTTCGATAGAAAGACCCCTATATAAAACAGATCGTGCAAATGATCACCTTCTAAAGGTAGAGTGACTGAGAAGACACGAGGTGATTCTGTTCTTAGAGACTGACACATCCATTCGTTAACAGCCAGAATCTCACTAGCCTTATCTTCATCGCTTACATACTTTAGAATACGACTCTCCTTGTCGATGGGCCGCTTCTCAAGTTCCTTGAACACGGCTTCGTACTCTGAGCCACCGACAATCCTATACGGATGAATCACCTTCAGTCGATGAAGCACTTCATAAAACACGAATGGGTTTGTTCCATATGAACTTCTTGGCCGTACACATGAGCTGGCAATCCCATCAGGAGTTGTTATGACTTGTGATGAGTAGAGCTCTTGCGGTCCGTCATACCAAGGTTCGTAACTCTGGGTCCGTCTTGACACGGGCAGGGTACTAACAAACCCACAAACATCGTCAAAGGCATGGGATCCAGTCTCGTCAGCTTTGGCCCTAATGGCATCGTTGAAGAGTTTCACCCTTTGCGCTGTCAAGTTCTTGTCAAAAATGGTAACCTTATCCTCGACTTTAGAGCACAAGTAAGCAATGACAGTATTAATGACGTGTCTCAGTGTATCTTTGGGCCTTCCAAAGTAGTATTCCTCTTCATCCAGACTGACAGTCTCTGAACTTCTAAAGAGAAGCATTGCTAGGGCCTCAGGCCCACTGATATCTCCTTCCCAGGGCGGTGGTTGAATATTCATTCCTAATAGCGTCGCCAGTCTTCTTATATCACTCTTCGAAAACTTGAGGTATTGGAGAGCATCTTCATCGTTAAATAGTTGATCCAAGGGATCTGAAGGTTGCTGAGTCTCTTGATCCTCTTTCTGTTCCCTTTTCCTCAATGCGTCTTGTACACGTTTCTCCTCTTCCCATTCCTCCTCTCTCTGGTGTTGAGACCTTTGGTCTACATATCCCTCAGTTTCATCCTCTTCTTCCGATGTATCAGATGATAGGGTCTCTACTTCTAATGCTTGTGCATTCAGTTTTTGACTCCTTTTGTGGTGTTGTACATTCTGATCAACACCTTGACCTGTGCCTTCTACGCTACACGCGTACTCCATCAAAGCGACTGTGTGGAAGAAGTTTGAGGAAATATATTGCCTATGCTCTATCGGGAGTCCGTCATACACAGCTTTGCAAGCCATGAGGTTTTGTCGACATGCGTCAACTTTGACTATGATAGCCTCAACCTTTGGGTCTTCAATGTTGTCAAGAGCCGATTTTTGCAAATGTCTATCGGTCATTTATCTAATTTATTGGCAAACTGAACTAGACCGCCTATGATTTTATAAAGTTGTAACAACGCTTATATCTCTTAATAACGGCGGCGTTAGTGGAATATTTTCATTCGATGGGCATGTAACTGCTTTTTTTGACGGGAACAAAATGGCATAAAATTGAAATTTGACAGGGAGTTACCATGTTCCAGCATAAATACAACACAGTCAAGCCTACAAAGTCGCCACATAGCCCGATTTCATGCAGTTTATATACTCCAATAATCAATGCTTTTTTTTGCTTAACACCGGTGTTGCTCTATAACTAACAGCTTCAAAGTCCTTACTATATGGCTACTTATTCGCCATGAAGAGAAAACATTCATCCCAACCAGAGAGGCGAAAGCTCTTCTCGGACCTGGATACAAGACTCTTCGCACTTATGCTGAAGAAGGTCGTATCCAAGATTACAAGACCCCATGTCTCTGTCGACAGAGATGTCAACGGCTCCAGAAACATATTGATCAAATGTTTGGCTTCCTCCATCTAACCACATCAAACACAAGGTGTGCGTCCATGCTCCTCTAAAGAAATCACTGCCATTATTGTGCCCATGGGCACGGAATGGTGCATTTTCATAACAAAGGCGCGTCGCGCTGGGCTGGGCTGGGCTGGGCTGTGCTGTGCTGGTCTGGGCTGGTCTAGGCTGGGGTGACATTTTACAATGGATCCTATCCTAGTAGCTTAGCTCGTAATTTAGCTCATAATTCTGCTTGAGAATAGAGATCTTGGTAGCTTCCCGTTTCCACACAGTGTGTTTGATTGCTATTAATTGTGTTAATTGCAAGGTCCAGGCCACTCTCAGTAGCGCATAACTACGTACAATGAGCAGATAAAAAGGTCCACCATGAAGATCAGTACAATGGCAGACACAAGTCAATGTGGTATTTCTGTATTTATCCAAATATTCTCATGGATTAGCCCAATAGTCATACATTTGTATAATTTGACGTATTCCCGTAAGTTGGCGCAAAGTTCTACTCTGTGAGGAAGTAGTGTTGCGAAAGGCAGGAACGAAAATTATGAAATGAATAACGTAACGAAAACGAAAACGAAAACGAAAACGAAAACTTGCACTTTTTTGGCGCCTCTAAATTCCTCTACATGGACTACCATCTTAAACCAGCAAAAGATCAACAGATAAAACAATGGAGAGTACTGGTGATCGCTGCTGGATTTGTCTCGGCGGTGATGGTGAGTGGCCACCATTAGCTAGTCCTGGAGATTCAAAAAAGCTCATTCAAATCTGTTCGTGCTCCCTCCGAGTGCATAAGACATGTCTATTGAACTATGTTAAAGAAAGAGAGCTTGAGATTGGGAAAGAGCGAAACCCTTTTAATCTTCCATGTATGAGTTACATCCTAGGTAAACGAAGTCCTGGAGGGATTTCGGTTTTCAAAGTGCGGCCTAAACCAGGCACGATGCTATTGGCAGATGAAGAGATCTTATGTCCACAGTGTGCTACCCCGGTTACATTAGTCGCTAAAACACCAAGTCAGCTTCTATCAAAGTCAAATCTCATCAGATCGTATGCCAGAGATATATTCTCAAAGGCTGTTTATGGTGGCTTGGTTTGTGGGGCGGCATTTTGTTCAAGTACTGCTGTATTGACAATGTCCACATGTGCTGGTGTTGCACTTTGGAGCGCTATTGCCCCAACATCAACGCTGATGAAGATATTGGAGATCCCCTTTAAGCATGTTGGTAATACAATTGTGTCAACCGCTACAGAATTGAATTCGGTTCAACTAAGTGCATTTGCAACTCTCCCAGCTTACCTGTACAGTTTCATCTCCGAGACGAACCCTTTCCTGGATACTTTCCAAATTCTGTGCTTGACCACTATAGGTATACCACATCTTAACGCTGCTGGTTACCTCAGCCCAAAGTACTATCCACAGATTTTCTCTGGCGCCTATTTCATCTACAAATGGATCTACAAGTTCACCTTGAATAAGGCTTACTACAAGATGGTTAGAAAAGCCGTGCCTCACTTCTTCTTGAGTCTTTTGGAAGAATTCAACCAGGGAGAAGATGAATTCATTGAGGAAGAAACACGTATTTGTGAAATTGAACAGAGAATCTCTGATGTGACAGGTCAACTACCTTGGTACAAGAGAATGTGGTACTATTTATTCCCACCTTACACTGCAGCTGAGAGAAGGGCTGTGAATGCACACACCAAGAGAGTAAACAACTATTGTGTGTGTGTAGATTTTACCAATGCCTTCCATGAGAGAATTCCAATGTTCCGGATCTTGAATGTTGTGCTCTGGCCATTGTCAGGTGCTGTTGTTGGTGCGTGTCTGGCAAATATCGTACCAATCAACGCATTGTCTCGTGTAATTGAAACTCCCGAGGATATTGTATATGCACTTAACATAATTGGCATGGGAATAGTTGGGATTGCCAACGATTTATGGGGGCTCTACAATGCGAAGATGAAATACAATATGACGTTTGATGTGGATGTCTTGGATACAACTTTGGAAGGCGCTACTACAGAGCAAGTTGCATTTTATGAGACGTCAGCAAGCTGTTCTCCGCAAACAGTGGTTACAAACTACGTAACAAGGCTACAGGGAGGGAAAACACCAAACGATCCCTTCGTACCCGTTTTGGACACTAATGATGATGTTCCAAGATACCGCCCACGTTCTGTGTCTACAACATCGAGACATGACGATGACAGCCATTCAACCAGTTCCGGAGGACATATGAATCACAGTAGTGATAACACCTTCAACAGCTTACCAGAGAACCTGAGAGAAAGGCTCGGAGATCTTGTAGATGACCTTACGAGAAATCTCGATATTGAGGCTCTACACTCAATTCTTGACCTTCCTCCCTATGATAATGGCAGCTTGGATTTCTAGTTGTCTCTCAAGCGTCATACATGAAAATGCCCCCATGATCTGAAACATTTCACGTGACTCTCCGACTGAAACATCCGATCATTAGACTCGCCCACTGCCTATTGCCCAGCGTTGAGTCAATGCGTATGTTCTATATAGTCAACATGACTCTTTTCGTTGACTCTTTCGTTTTCCTAAATGGGTAATTTTCAGTGAGTCACGTTATGACTAGCGATGATTACGAATGGCGTAAGATATACACTATGCGATGGATTTGATTGGGCAATTTCAGTCCTCAATGACAGACAAGGTTGCGCTCCATTCATGTGTTAGTTGAGCTGTTGGGGCTGTTAAATTTGGAGAAATTCTTCTTTCTTCTTTTTCCCCTTCCTCGTGTTTGAAGTGTTTTCTGTCCCTATTGAACTCTTCTGCAGCACATAATCAAGTTCAAGATGTCGTTTATACTGACAGCTATTAGTCGTCCAATTGCTCTTTCCACTTCGAGAGTAGCTTCAAGAGCTACTCTGGCAACAGGTGCTACTGCTGCTGCTGCTGCTGAGGTGTTGGAAGATTCGTTCGCAGAACAAATGGAAGAGGCAGCTGTACAAGAGAAGAAGCCAAACCCATTGCAATATGCATTGTCAGTGAAGAAACCAGTCAACACTTGGACGAAAGAGGAAATTAAGGCTATATATGACACGCCACTCATGGACTTGATGCACTATGCTCAAGTACAGCACAGACGGTTCCAACAACCTTCAGAGGTTCAATTGTGTACACTTATGAACATCAAAACTGGTGGTTGTACCGAGGACTGTAAGTACTGTGCCCAATCTCAGCGTTACAACACTGGTGTTAAGGCTGAAAAGATAATCCAAGTTGAAGAGGTGATTGAAGCTGCAAAGGAGGCCAAGGCCAATGGATCTACAAGATTCTGTATGGGTGCAGCATGGAGAGAGATGAAAGGGAGAAAGTCAAACTTGAAGAAAATCAAAGAGATGATTACTGCTGTCAATGAACTTGGAATGGAGAGTTGTGTCACCCTTGGAATGGTGGATAAGGACCAAGCTACTGAGCTGAAAAGTGCTGGGCTCACCGCATACAACCACAACATTGATACTTCAAAGGAACACTATCCAAAGGTGATCTCCACAAGAAGCTTTGATGACAGGTTGAAAACAATTAAGAACGTTCAAGGCTCTGGATTAAAGGCATGTACAGGTGGTATCCTTGGTCTTGGTGAGACCCAAGAGGACCGTGTGTCTTTCCTCTACACTTTGGCCACGATGGATCAGCATCCAGAGTCTCTTCCAATCAACAGATTGGTCCCAATCAAGGGGACACCGATGTACGAAGAAGTTAAGAACAAGCAAGTTGAAACTGATGAGATTGTCAGAACCATTGCCACTGCAAGATTGGTGATGCCTACGTCTATTATCAGATTGGCTGCAGGAAGATACACAATGAAAGAGTCGGAACAGGTGATGTGCTTCATGGCTGGTTGTAATGCTATCTTCACAGGTAAGAAGATGCTCACTACCATGTGTAACGGTTGGGATGAGGATAAAGCCATGTTGGCTAAATGGGGTCTGAAACCAATGGAGAGTTTCAAATACAAGCCAAGGGAAGTTGCATTCGGTGTTTAAGACACCATTCATAAAGATTTGATGTTTCTGTTTCGGATATTCTAATACACACAAGTTCGATTCGTATATACTCTTACAAAATATAACATTATAAAAAGCAAAAGAGAGAGAATTGGGGGATATAGTACACAAATTAGACATAAAGAGAACACGTGTAAGGGAACAAGTACAAATGGACCCCACTGTGACAAAGAAAAGAGAAGAGAAGAGGAGAAAATAGACAGATGTGAGTAAAAATAAATTGGTGGGTCAAAGTTGTAACATCAAAGTCATCACTAGAGCACAAATAGCAGATGGAAAGGAAAGCGTAAAGTAGGATCCAAGACGATGTGGAAACCCCAATTTAATCAAGTGCTAGGGTTTTTCTTTAACTGGTCTTCGAGGCCAATTCTCTTCAAAATGTCAGGAAGTGTGTTGTATAACCAAGCGATTGACCTCTTGCTGTTATCATCGGTAAGTCGTAAATTGTCAAAGAATCTGAAACTCTCCTCGAGTGAACAACCTTTAATCTCTTTATACCTATCAATTCTGACAGCCAATGCCTTGATTTTTTGATATTTTCTAATCTTTTTAATCTTGTACGCCTTTTGGACCCTTTCAACCTGGGGTTTTAAAGAGTTGTAATACTCATAATATATGTCCTCAACTTTGTTGAAATCGTTGTGGATGATCAGATCGTAATTTTCAGCACTGAATTCACCATGTCTTGTATGAGATTTTTGTAATCTGCTACCACGTGGAGGTGTCAGATGGGTTATTGGAGGGTTATCCTCATCATCCTGATCGTCATCATGGAAATTAGTTGATCCTGATCTGTAATGTCTCGATCTGTTAGCACTTGGATCCATAAATACAAAATCGATTCTTGAGCTTGGATTGTTCGAGGCCTGTGATTGGTTGTTCAAATTATGCTCCTCATCGACGTATTGGTTGTTAATGAATCTCAGCATGCCACTGTTCGTCGAGGCCTCACCGAGGGCACTATCCAACACACCATTTGCTTGAGATTGATGGTGATGTTGAGTTGGTTGTTGTCCCTGTGTCGATCCTTGATGATTCCGTTGTGCTGAGCCTCTCTGTTGAGACCCTGTTGTTTGTTGCTGCTGTGGCTGCTGTTGTTGAGACTGTTGACCTTGTTGAGCCTGTTGGGCTTGTTGGGCTTGGTGTTGTTGAGCCTGTTGCTGCTGCTGATTCTGTTGTGGCTGAGATTGCGATTGTGCCTGTTGGTTTTGATCAGAATTGTGCTGAGATCTCACTTCGTTGTGGCCTGATGTGGAGGAAATTCCATTTGTTGATAGGAAATTATCACCTAGTGGCAAGTTCAGAGAATTTTGTGAAGTATTGGCCAGTTGATTCTGATGAGATTGGGCCGTCTGAGAACCCTGTTGGAAAGGGTTGATAGGCTGAATGACAAATCTCTGGTTTGAAAGAATCCCCTTCAATTCTTGGTTCTCCTTCAACAGTATTTCCACAACGGAGTTCAACTGATTGATCTGACGCGTAGTACGCTCTATATGATCATTCAACTTTTTGTTCAGAGAATCATTACTCGTGAATGCAACAGTTTTGAGCTCTTGAACAGATGCTTTGACCTTTTCAAGCTCATCTTTCAAAGCAACTGGATTGACTGGAGTGATCTAATATGTTTATGTGCGAGTTAGTAGACATTCGTATGAAGACTATGGAATAGATTCAACTCACGTTGACATTCATCGTTGACAGCGGAGGTCTTGATAGAAATTATCAGTCACGTCACTTATAATACAACGTATTCTTGCCTGTTTCAATGAATGAAAGAAATCGGCCAACACGCCACCTATTAACAAAACCTTGAGTTTGTAAGGTGTATACCTATCTGTCGCTAAAAAGTGATCTATAGAGCTCGAAGGGGTTAGTACCTTGTTCGATTTAGTCTGCGCCCCTTGGGTTCAAGATAAAAACTCACGACACAAGCACTCGAGACTAAGAGATTTATCAAAACTTCAGAGTTAATGGCTCGGTTCGACTTGTTTGATAATGACCACGAACTTTGTGTTTTACTGTTGTTTTTGTTATTAAGAAGCCTGCTTGTTTGTTTTCGTTTTTTGTATACAATGCGTGTTTTTTGGCGCTTTTTTTTACTTTCAAAGAGGTTAATTTTTGTCGGTGAAAAATGGCGAACTTTTTTGCGCTTTTTTTTCCCTTTGGTTTGATTGTGCTTTGAATCTTGCGAAAATTTAAAACCGATGATAATTTAACACGTGACTATTAGTCGGAGTTATGCCTATGTAAGCATTCGTCTCTTGATTACATAATCCTCTTTTCTTTTGAGTGTTATCAAATGGCGATTTTTATCTAGAAAATTCCACCCCCTGCGGGCACGCGCCGCCATCATTGAAAATCGAGTCTTTGTGCGCTTTCTGCCGCTATTAAAAAAAAACACAAGAAATAACAATTTAACACACTTCCATTTGCTCTCATAACCAATCACAATACGAATCAACTTCTTGTTAAACGGACATGTCACAGCCTAATGAGAACATTCCAAACGGTTCCAATTCACAAAGCCAAGGTGGCAATATGAACAACAACAGCAACAACAGCATGTCAAATGACTATCAGAATAATAATAGTGGTGGGAGTAATAATCATGTTAGACCAACCGCTACTACAACTACAACAAGTTTCATATCGGTACAGCCTATAATTTTGGGAACAGCTGCGAATCTCCAACAGGTACCCACAAATGATCCTGATGTCCTATTCAGAGGTGCTTTTGGCACTGCGGTTCCACATTTCTCTGTCACTGTTAACAGAACAAATATTACTCCAGAGGGAAACGTTACAGGTGAACCCGTGTTTAATTTTAACAACCTGCCGCCATTTTTGAGAGATATGGTTGAGAATGCGATAAGACTTGGTAGTGGTGCATTTAACGGATCATCGTCCAAAAAGCATGCCACTGAAGACGCTATAAAGCATTTGGAAATCATAAACCCTGAAGATCTGGACGAGAATGAATCGTGTTGTGCCATCTGTTATGAACCTTTTGACAGCCCAATCATGGATTCTGGATTTGAATCGAGAAATATTGCTACAAGAAGAGAAGTTGCAAACCATCAAAGGTTTATGGCAATCGATGGTGATCCAGGTATTGTCATTCCAAGAGATGCCACTGCCAAATCTCATAGTGAGTTGAACTTTGTCTACAAGGATGACAAAAAAAAACAAAAAACTGAAACCATAGTTCAACCAGAGCATATACCCGTAAGAATGCCTTGTAAACACATCTTTGGTCGCTCTTGCCTAGTTGAATGGTTACATTCTAACGTTTCATGTCCATTATGTCGTCGTGAAGTTGAAGCAGAAGACCCTGCGGATGCAACGTCTACAAATGCTTCGAGGGAAAGACCCTCAAACCCAAGATCACAGTCACTGATCATGAATAGGGCCTTTTGTCCCGCGGATTGGGCCTCAAAGGAGTTGACTAATGAAGATCCTGCTATACCTTATCCCTTGGCTACTAATTCAAGACGTTCTGGAAGAGGTGCACTACATGGAAGAACAGTGATTCATTTTTCAGATTCTCCGCTGTGATTCCAAATGTCATGATTCATGGTTTTGTTATAGATATTTCGAACAGAGCTGTTCGTTCATTAGCATTGCTTTGTTATGTCGCTCCTGTTCCTATTATTGTTTGTTCCTGTTCTTGTTGTTCCTGTTCTTGTTGTTCCTGTTGATTACGAGAAGAAAATTTCATTTCATCAGACTAAACTTGTTATGATAATACTTAATGATACACGACTTTACTTTAATGTTGTTTGCTTGTTAGAGACGTTGACAAGTTTGTACCATCAATGATGTTTGGAGACGTGTGTTACTTACAGAATATGACAAATGGTTCTTTCGCCGTACGCTATAATAGTTGTTCCTATGGTAAAACATACTTCTCTTTGTATTATAATAAAACGGACCAAATTCATCTTAAATTGATAAGATCTAGGTATTGTATACATGTTATGTAAGAATTAGAATTGTGTTTATGGATTTAGTATTGTAAATATCATCATCGTCAAATTTATGAAGCTAAATTATTGATTTTTTAGAAACATAATAACAAATTATAATACAAAAGTTGATTTTGAGAAATCTTCATATTACAAACAATTTCTAAAAAAACCATATACTATAAAAATTCCAATTAAATTTTGTTAATTAATCCCAAACAGATCGGATCATGTTTGTTATTTGAAATCTCTATAAGGCTTTCATTGTTGACGAGCTGATCCACAATCAAAACAGTAGGCATCTCCACTAAAAAAATCTGTATGGGTTTTGACTGTGCGGAAGTACTGAGGGGAGAAAAAAAGATGCACACAAATCTCTTTACAGTACCATCCATCAAACACCATCAACAGGCAGAGAGAAAGCCACTAGCAAGCTTAGGAGAGGTAAATCGAAACATATGTCACAACAAGTATTACAGATACCAGGATTCTTCTTTGATCCTGTGAAGAAGCGATATTTCAAAGTGGATACGACTTCAACGTTAAGTCACCAGTATACAGACACAAACATAAAGGCACAAGAGGAAGAACATGCCAGAAAAAAGAAGAGGCTCACACAGGAACAAAGAACTACGATGGCTTTCCCTAAGATTTATTATGATCATTTGGACGTTAGTAACAGATTGAACTTCAGGAAGAGAACACATGCGGAGAAAACCATACGAAGACATATGTTTGATACCATCAAGGTGACGAATTCAATAAAGACTCCAAGTTCGGTACAATTGAAGAGTATAAATTCATTTGGAAGCAATGACTTTATAGTGAGTGATCTAGTCAATATACACCTTTACTCCGGTGGCCACGATGACTCGAATACATATCCAGAGAGCAATCCGAAGTTGATGTTGAGTCGATACGATAAGAATACTTCTTTGTTGAGGTCATTTGACACCTTTGAAAGCTCTCCACTGGTTATAAGAACATGGCTGGGTTCGTTGGATGAACCAAGTGAAGTTGAGATATCCTGTTTTACCACTGATGGAGAGCTGGTAGGCTCTAAGGAGATCTTCAGTCCGAGGGATTCATTTAACAAATCCCTATACAATATGTCCACGGAGAACTTGATAATATGTTGTAACAAGAGTCTAAAGCTCTATAACATCAGAGACTCCACGATTAGCTCAGACAGTGTACGGTTCAAAGGAGATGCACTCACCATCGATAGCAAGGATCAGTTTGTACACTACGTTGGGTTTCGAAATGGTGATGTCCGCATATGGGATTTGAGATCGAGTGAGTCGAAGTTGATAAGTCCCTTTGAAACCTCACAGGTGAGATCAGTTATAAATTTAAAGAAAGCTGGTGAATATGGAGTCATATGTTCCTCTATTGGATCCAATATTAAGATGTTCGACTTGAGAATGGGCAAAAGTCCAGTTCGTCGTTCGTACCGTTCGAACAAAAATGTATACAACGTTTTTGGTGAGAATATGGAGATGATTACCGATTCAGAATTCTTTATCCAGTCGAAGAACCTCATTGAGATATTCAACGTTTCAGATGAAGAACCCATAAAGGTTATCACCGAGTTCGAACGTGAAGGCGAACCAATTTCGTTTGCGAAATGGATGAAAAACCATAATTCTCTTTACACTTTGTCAAATTCAGGCATACAGTGTTATAATTCTCTCAAATAAACACTGTCTAATGAAACAAATCCACCCTTTTAATTTACAACAATCGAT
This sequence comes from Williopsis samutprakarnensis, assembly GCA_030569715.1. Classification (NCBI taxonomy): domain Eukaryota; kingdom Fungi; phylum Ascomycota; class Saccharomycetes; order Phaffomycetales; family Wickerhamomycetaceae; genus Williopsis; species Williopsis samutprakarnensis. The sequence goes on from JAJMLQ010000160.1 coordinate 81,751, forward strand.
AATGATCAGTGATAGTAACGGTTATAGCTACAACCCATATAGGCCAATTTGACTGGTACTGTGGCGCGAATCGAGTCTAAATCTGAAATTTGAGTTAAATTAAGCCTGTATGCATGAAATTTTACCCCTTTCGGAAACTTGCCGAATTGGCTAAATAGAGTTCATGCAGGTTACGCGTGTCCTGCCAAAATTTCATAATTAACGTTACGAAATTATGCGCAACTCTGCGCCATTCTGCGCCATTCTCTTCCAGCTCTTCGCAAATTTATCACAAATTGGCGGAAAATACACGATAAACCACAAGCTACAGTTCAGTGGAAGGGGTAATATTGGAAAAAAGCATGTTTGAAATTGCAAAGTGTTCAAAAATATATGAAACAACCTCAAAAGAAATGAAATGGTATGGAAAAGGACAAACAAGAGTAAAACATAAAACAAGCGTGATAGTGTACAGATGGGAGGGGGCGGGGCGTATAAGGACAAGAGAATGGAACATAAAACAGAGGTGAGAAAAAAACAAGAAGACTCCCCATCACAACTGATACAGGTTGGTTGAAGAGTTCTGTGTATCTGAAAGATTCTTACCATTGTTCGGATCGTTGAAGGTTCGATAATCTGTGGGCATGACCACATTATTAACGTTGGTAAGATTCCCGTTAGAGCGATAGAACGACCCATCCATTGAATAGTATGGGTTGAAAACCTGTGGAGATCCACCACCATTCATGTAGTTGGTATAACCGTTTCCCTGAGGGACAAGGTTATTAGAACCATTGTTGTACGTCATCTGGGATACATCGTAATATTTACCAGGTGGCAAATTCTGTGGAACCCGTGTTAACTCTTGTTGATTGAACGTGTAATTGGTCTCTAGTTGTTGTATCTTTAGTTGTATCTTTCGAGCATAAGGCGCAGCCTTGATTACTGGGAGATAGTTTTTAACTGTTGTGATCAAGATATTCATCTCAAGATTCAACTCATGCACATCATAAAATTGATCAATCATTGTTTGGATAACATAATTCCCAAACTTATCCTTGATCAACATCTCAAAATTGACATTGATAAGTTTAATGATTTCATTCAAGTACTCATAGTTTTGCTTAGCCTTTAAAACTTTGATATACTTCTCGATAACATTCGATGAAAACTTCAAGCAAGAGAGCCTAATCAATTTAGGATAGATATTTGCAAAGAAACTTACAACCAAAAAGTCAAGGTCGGAAGTCTCCTTCAAAAAGTTCAGTTCAAATAAAAATTGAATAATGTAGTTTCCAAATTGATCATTTATCAAATCATTCAAATAGACAAGAAGAATTTTGGAGATTTTGACAATCTGTTCAAAATTGGCAGTGTTCAAAAGTTTCTGGAGAACACAACATCCATGTTTATGCGTAGAGATTCTCACAATATTATCATTCACACAAATTGAATCGATAATAAACTGAAACTTCTCTGGTGGGAATCGAAAGATACACTTCTGAACAACATGGTTTCCATTGAGATCTTTAATGAGCTTCACAATGTTGTTGTCCTCAATACCGTTCGAAGTATCGTTCATCTGCAAACCTTTGATTATCAAATCCATTTGATATACCGTGTCAACCTTATCAATAATTTTCTGCAAGCTTCTAGTGCCATATTGGTTCACAGCCACGAGGAAAAGATAGGTATGGGTCTTTTCAACCAATAGGTCTTTCTGATAGCTTGATAAGTACTCAACCAGCTTCTGAATGAGATAGTTACCGAATGGATCAATGATTAGCTCAATCAAGTTGTTGAAAACCTTTTTGAAGATGATATCCTTCACACCATTGTCAGCATCAAGCTTCTTCTGCAAGTAGCGACACCCATACTGATCAACAGACAGTTTCAAAATATCCAAATCTTCAAAGGGGATCAAGTTTAGCTCATCAAAGTTCTTGTAGTTAGATATTGATGTAGAACCGAAGCTCCCATCTCTCTTGGTGGAGCCCAACGTGTGAACGTTGGGCAAGGACAAGCGAGGTTGGAATTGAGTTTGGGAACGACAAGATTCGTGCTGCGATACAGGTGGTGATATCTTTCTCACCTGTGGGGTATCTAGAGCAGTCTGACTCTGAGACGAAAGTGAGCTCAATGGAATTTGTGGGATAGAACTGCTAGAGGATGAGACGCTTTGGCTTGGTGATGGAATGTATGCAGCACCCGGTGATCCCTGAGACAAATTTTGAAGACTGCTGATGTTAAATTGGTTGAACTTATAGTCTAGTTCATTCACCAAAGGAAGTGAACGAAGTCTAGATCTAAAAGTATTTCCCCCTATGTTGGTGTTCAGAGTAGATAGAGGCGTTGTGGTGGATGATGCGCCGTTGGATCCCGCTGAGTTTGTTGAGAATTGGTTTAGCGATGGGGTTCCAAAATGATCCCCGAGGTCTGGGGGAGTTACGGGCTCAACTATAGAACCAATCGATGTAAGTGAGTGAATGGAAGCATTCTGGTGGTGTCTAGATCTCTCATTCTGCTATATAGCGATATGTTAGCTATTGATAATAGTTCTATAGCTAGAAAAAAATTCCTCTATTTGAAATAATTCTCCCTGCCCCTATAAAGGGCCTTGTACTCGTTAAACGATGAACAAGTGAAGTTGGGAGATGTGATTCAAAAAGCCGCTTGATTCACATGGGAAAGACAAAACATACCATCTTAACTGATTGGATGAGATTCGTATTTGTATGATGCGTTGCCAAATAGAGGTGGTTTTGAATGTGAAGAATGGGTGGCGGATGAAGTGGGAAATCTGGCTTTTAAATATCCTGTTTCCCCCCTGTGTAAATTAGATCATCATCGATTTGTCCTTTGATTTTTATGTATGTGTGTAACTATGGAAATATCAAGACGTGAGATGGCGCCTAATTCACGCTGTGGTCATAACAAATGTGCGTCTCTGAACCGAGAAGGGCCTAGAAATTAAAGATGGTCGTATATAGCACTGCGAAAGGAGAACAGATTATCTCATCACAAAGTGTGAACATATGTCAAACAAAGGATGCACTGGAGTGAAACATGTATTATTCGAGGCCCGGCTTCTCCATTAGATCAAGGATAGTGGTTTTCAACAGCGCTAATGAAACAAACAGCAGTTTATGCCATTTCTCAAACCGTCTTTTCAAACCTACAAATCTTGTGTCGCTCACAAATTTCTTTTGCAGGTAGGTATATGTGCGACATTTCATGCCGAAAAAAAAGTGCCATATTTACAGACTCAAAGTCTCTTCAGGACAATTGTGAATTGCGAAACTTGTGGTGCTAACCGAGAAAACTGCTACAATAGTTAACCTTGAGACCACTCCATACCAGGACGTAAGGTTCCCGACTAATTTGTCCTCGCATACATAGAGTGTTGTCAATGTACCAAAGCATTTGACATTAACGTTAATCCTTAAAGTTATCACATTAAGATTACCAGTAGTGTTGGCTACTCACTAGTTTTTAGAATATTATGGAACTGGCAGTGATCACTTTCTATCTACCCTGTGGACAAGCAGTAAATCAAGATCATCGTGATTGTGATTGTGATTATACCTAGTTCGACCAGCATAACTGATATGGCTATGATCGAAGATCACGAACAACCCAACTAATAGTCTATACATCTTGGAACCTAAAGCCGATGGCCCACATCAGCCTGGCAGCGTAAAGGTCCAAAAACCAAGCTACATGACCTTGTGTTTTCCATTCTTGGAACATTGATAAAACAATCTAGATTCATCGCGAATCCTGGAAGGTCGGACTCGTCTGTGTGTGTACTTTGATTATTGGCTCTTTCTACTACAAAGTTAATACTTGTTAGGAAGCTAAGCACCTTGATTTATGAAATTGAAATATGTCGGGAATTGTCAGTACACAAATAATTATGTTGTGTCTATTATGAGCATACCAGTGGAGAATCGAACAGAAGCTCTGAGGTAACATATAAGAAAGACATAAGCAATAAAGTGCATTAATTGGGATTATATGACGACTGGAGTTGATTGACCGAGAAGAGTCCCCGGCTATCTGCCTAGGAAATAATTGTTACATAATTCACTATTGTAGAGACCTTCTGCCATTTTAAGGGTGGTGTGAAAGAGGGAAGAAGACCCAATTGGATACAGAAACTTAAGAAGGATATCATTACTAGTAGTTAGTTCATGGCTTGGAATGCCGAAGCGTCTTTCATTTCTAAAATTTGAAAGGTTGAGAAATTAGTACGCAGTTGACTTTTCCAGGACCATTTAATCTTTATTACCTGCGCAGTGTTCACAGCCACTGACATGATATATATACTTAGGCCGACTAGGCTGACTGGGCCAAGTGGGCTGACTAGGCTGATGTTAGTATCAACTTAAAGACTAACTTCGACTAAATATAGGCATTATTGTCGATGGACACAGCGGCAAACTACCGTATTGACCGTTGTATCCGAAATTTCTGGTAGTCCTTGGTCTAGGGCGGCGCGCAAAGGGGGTCAAAGCCAATTCCTCTCCCCTTTCAGAACGCAACTTTCAATTATCTGACTAGTACATGATCATCAGAGCAGGAGTAGGTCCGCATTACTGCGTGTATTTGAATACGCAATAGAGAGAGTACTACAGGAATATAACTTCGGTCATTAGAAGGCCCACAGCATCAAACATCTTCTCAAAGCACAATAGGAGATGGAGGACGTTGCAAGCAGTTAATTGAAAGGTGTAATTGAAAGGCAAGTCCCATATGGGACTCCGACATGACACTTCTCTCGTGGACCAGAACATGCCTACAATTTAACGTTTCATTCGTTGGTTGTGGCGCATCTCTCTGCATTTGCAGTAGCCTGTGTTTCTCACATGTAATTGGGACCAAGTAACCATTAGACCGGCACAGACGAAATTAATAATAGTCTTCGAGACCCCAAAAGGTCATAAAATGTGTTAAGGTGCTAATTTCTACATGACCATCATGGAAATTTGCAGATACTAACAAGGCTGTTAACTGTGTTCATATGAGACATGAGCGAGGCCCTTACTAACTCTAGAAAGTTCAAGTTGGCTGTAATGTAATTATATCACTCTCGGTCCTCACGATAACTCACTACACTTCGCATGAGTTATTTACTTGCTGACCACCATAGAAACCAGTATTGTACAAAACTTCCTGAAACTTAATAAATGAACGTAGCTTTACATAGCTAAAGAAAGACGACCCTATAGTCATAGAAAAGTGCAATAGAAAAAAAATATCCCAAAGCATTTCACACAATGTTTGCACCAATGTCATAAACGATAAAGGTTCATGAATTACTCTTACCGCTTGTTTAATATCACACGAGACAATTCAGCTCGTAGTGGTCAGATATTAACAAGTAAATTCCATACAGATCTCATATGTTATCCGTTGATATGATTTGACCATACTCAATTGGAATCACGAAACCTTTTTCTTGTACATTACCTCTCGCGTCAGTTCGTTCCTTCGATATGATGTCGATATATTCGTCTTCTTCATCCAATTGTTTCTGATTGAGTTCATCATCTGGAACAATGTCAAATTCATCTTCTTTTTCTTGGTAGTCAATGTTTTCTTCAATTTCCACAAAGTCTGGTGCCAATGCACTCCACTTTTGTGGCACAACCAAACTCCACATATAAATGACACCACTATCCATCCCAGTTGCACATATAATGCATTTCTTGTAGTTCCAGTCAACATCCACCAGCTCTTCTTTAGGTCCTTCGAGAATCTTGTTCAAAAAGAATTGAGATGTCTCCCAAATATAGATGTTATGGGCAGAACCAAATGCTGAAGCTATCAGATAATCACCATTAGCACTAAACATAATGGAGTTCCACTGGAGTCTGTTAACAACATCTTGATATTTGTTTTCAACTTCAAAGTGCCAAAGCTTAGGTTCGGTATTGAAGTCGGGGAGAGTGACTTGCCTTATAATTCGATCTGATGAATTAATAGCCATCTTTTCACCATTTGAAGATATGATAATGTTCTTTATACTTGAGTTTGTCACTTTTTGATTGAATATGACTGTGGACGTTTCTCTTGATATCACACTTATTAAACCTTTATTTGTTCCGGTCACTATGTAGTCACCACTTGGGTGGAAAGTAGTAACCAAGACTGTGTCTTCTTGAAGTGTTTGTATCGTGTTATCTGACTTGACATACCTTGGAAAGTTATCATACAAGGAAACAACGAACTCGTGTGGGTCTTTAGGGTTAAACTCACTGTTCCATATCGGACCACTAAAGTCAAACTTTCTTACTGCTTTACATGTTCTCAAATCCCACACCAAACATTTCCAGTCTCTCGAGGAGGAAAGAAGATAAGTCCCACACTTTGACCAGCATAGAGACTGAATTGGTCTTACGTGTCCGATAAGCTTCCTTATAACGCTTTTAGTGTCATTGTCAATTATGAGAATAGTTCCAGAGGAGAGACCAGAAGCTAAGTAATCTCCTTGTTGATTGTATTTCACAAATACTGAATGTCCAAAGGAGAGCGTATGTGTAATATTCTCTGGGTACTCTTTTAAGGCAGCGAACGGATCAAGGAGTGATAAATTCATCGCTGATTTGAATGCAACACAAACACACACACGACAGTTGAGAATGTTTGTATAGGTAGCCCACACATATTAAGCTCAAGTGAAAAAAAGCCTTGTTAAATATTGAGCGTGTGTGTAGCAAAAGAAAAATAAAAGCGCGTCTTATAGTGTGCCACTTACCAGATCATTGGCCTTTTTCAAGGACGTGTCAAATGAAAAAAAAAGACTAAACACCTGAGTAACAATACACGTAACACTAGCAAACATAGAATCACTAAGAAATGAGACTTCAAGCATTGTCAATTCTGTTGTATATCTTCTCTGCGGTTAATGCCTTCCACTTTTACGTTTCTGGTGGAGAGAGAAAGTGCTTCTACAAGGAGCTCTCCCAAGGTACTGTACTCATTGGGAAGTACGATGTTTCTATTTTAGATCCAACCACAGAAAGTTTCAAAAAGGCAACCAACGATCAAGTTGGCGTTCTTATTGATGTTGAAGTAAGTTATGAAGGACACATTATAATCTCAGTGTAAGGACTAGTGTATACTAACTATTATTATACAGGAGGTCTTTGATAACGACCACAGAGTCGTCCACCAAAAGGGGTCTCCAACTGGTGAGTTTACTTTCTCAGCTCTTGACAGTGGTGACCACAGAATTTGCTTCCAACCACAATCTCAAGGATGGTTGGCTAAGATCAAGACTAAGGTCGAGGTTGATTTTGAACTTGGTAGCAGCGAACAGTACGATTCTAAGAAGAGAGGTACCGTTCAATCTTTGACCGACAGAGTTAAAACGCTCAACGACAAGGTCAATGAGATTAAGAGAGAACAACAATTGACCAGAGAAAGGGAGGCAATCTTCAGAGACATGAGTGAGACTACTAACTCTCGTGTTGTCCGTTGGTCTATCATTCAATTGGTGGCATTAGGTGGTGCTTGTGTTTGGCAATTGAAGCATTTAAGATCCTTCTTCGTCAAACAAAAAATCCTCTGAATCTGTTGCTTAATTGACAGAAGTTTCGATCTTTTACTGAGGTCATCACCATATACACATTAGACAACATGATTCAAATGCTTCAATATAACCACCTTAAAGAGCTGGTTAGATCTTGTTATATCTTATTTACTGTGTTTCTTCCTAATAAAACTTGGAAAAAAGTTTAT